>JASANE010009922.1:0-107227 GCA_030248225.1 Trileptium ribeirensis
TCACTTTCGAGATAAATATCATAGAGTGATTTTTATTCGTCTCTTTTCATAACTTTGGAGTATCCACATTTTTTATGGCTAAGAGAGTATTAGCTAAAGGTGTAGTATCGCTGCTACTTCGTATAATGCACAATTGTTTAGCTTTTTACGATGACCAGCTACAGAAAATCACTTAGCATGTTTGAGAACTAGAAATGGTCGAATCCATAATGCACCAATAAACGTGTTTGATCCAAAGAGCGTATATATTACCTGTGATAAACAAAATAACCACCACTACAAACAAAACCAATAGTCATGGTACACACTAACACAATACCACCTGTATTAAAAGCATAATTTAGTAAAATTTAACATTTAACTGCTTTCCAATAACCACGTCTAGTCAGGCATCGTCATTTCTTTTTTCGCCTTCCCTGGTTCAAGGGACTCGTAGAACGGTTTATCGATACGGCGAACAAACTTAATTTGATGTTGAATGTCTCTCCACTTTTGTGGCTTTATTTTTCGGTGAGCAGCGATGCGATATTTAGATACATTTACATCAGGAACGGCACCAGTTCTGGTCCCTATCGTATCTACGATTTTCCAATCTTCATTGTCATCCAATGACAAACAGTATTTATAGTAATCGGTATGATCGATACGGAGCCACCTGATGTCCTTGAACGGCACCTTTTCTTTGTTTCTCCCCTTCAGACGTCGATACAGTCCCATCGCACTTGAAAGCTGCTTTAGGTCAATTACGCTGCCGGCGACATTGGTCACTTGAAACGGATTTCGCACCTGCGCTTCTTGAATAATAGATCTATATTGTTCCGCTGAATAAATATTTTCGCAACGTCTAATTTTCTTTTCCACGTGGCCAAAGTCGCGGTCGCTGTCAAGGTATGAATGACCGACCACCGGAAACTTGTGGTCAATGACAGCGAAGCGTTCTGTTTTAACTAAATAAATCCAGAGTGTCAGTATGAAGAAATTTTTGTTTTGACCCCCACAGGAGTCCGACCAGGCAATAAGATGCTTACAATCTTCGAAACCGGGTTCCTCGCTGAACGCTAATACGCACGAGCCAACTTCATTACTACCTTTTCCATGTTGGTTTTCAGTCCAACTGTACATGTATCCTTTGCCCTCAGAACAACTTTTTGAAATGGCGTGAACCCCGAAATTATAAAACCACAGTTGTCTTAAATAAAAAGCTTTATTGGTAGTAAGTCGGGGGAGAGGTAAAGTTTTTTGGAGATCAAAAGTAATAAAAAGGAAACCATCTTGTTCCCTGCACATAGTGCGGTCGCTAGACATGACATTTAGTGCCAAGTTTGCCTCGATTTTATGCTGCTCCCATCCCGGGGCCCTTATGTCGCAGACTTCACAATTGTCACTTCGGGGACTACCAAAGCCCAGATTAAACTCGGTAACGAAAATGTGACGGTAGTACGATTCCTTAACCGTTGGCTTGTTTTCTTTCAGTCGTTCCTGATTGAATGCGCCATACATTTCTGCTATTGACAATTCGCTGCTCAAGTAGCGACGATTAGGGTTTTTGTAGCGGGAATAATGGCTAGTTTCAGAAGGGAAACTGGAAATATGCTCAATGACGGCTTGCTTTAGCTCATCCGGCAACTGATTATGCGCACGGGGCCGAGGAATGTCGTCAGCAGTCAGGTTATCCAATCGGTCGCGATTGGGGTTACATATTAACTCACGGATACGCTCTAGACGCATTTTGCTAATCCCGTGCAATTTGCAGAGAGCTGTTTGACATACTGAGTGCTGTGTACCATTGATATTGATTTGATACTGAAACGAACAAGTTTTTTCTTTACTTGCCCCTTTCTTTCGTCGTATTGGTTTTTCACGCCTTTTAAGACAGGCTTCGAGAAATGCGTCTTTTGCAGCGCGATCTTTCTTGCTGTAAAAATTATTGAACGTTGCTCGGCGCGCATCTTCCTTAATCGTTGAATTGCATTTATAACGACACTCTTTATTACCACATATATTTATTCCAACTGCTGGATTTTTTGCTTCAACGCGCATTTTCACACTATTCGTGTGCGCGATGCCGGCATGATAAGCTGCCTTGCGCAAGCTCTTCTTCCACTGAGTAGGGTTTCGTGTTCTTTTGCGTGATTTGTTGTGAAATCGGCCTCCATGTTGCTCATCATTCTGTGAACTAGGTCCAGGAAGCGGGCTGCTGTTATTTGGTATATGTGGGTGCTTGGATGTATTATCGATGATCGCCAGCGCTGTCGCTATACGCAATTCAGGCAATTCCTGTTGTGGTAACCTTTCAGGAACAGTGGCCGATTCACTGTCAGTACTGTTAAAGGACTCGTCCATTGGTTGAAAATCGGGATCCTGGTGGTGGCTATCGACGCTATCGTCGGAGATGTGACCTTCTTCATCGTTACAAATCGCCAACAGTTTTTTCTTTCTAGCCGCCTCCTGTTTCAATTCCCTGCGTATTATTTCCTGCGCTGGAGGGATACCACGGCGCTTTGAGAGCGGTGATGCTTTCGATAGGTTATCTGGCATTTGTACCGACGAGGAAAAGTTCAATCTATCGCTCGCTGTTAGGCATTTAGTAACAGAAAGTTCCAAATTGTCTAATATTTCAGACATAACCGCGTTCGCCACGGATTCACAATGTCGATGTAGATAAGGATCTGCCTGAGCAAGTGCGTCCAAAATCGCTTTATGAATATTGTCGCGACAAAACAAAAACTTGTTGACTACGGCAACCGCCTCTAGTCTTCCATGAGTAGCAGAATACAAAATACAGTGTTCCAGTGCGTCCACAAATTTGGCTTTCTTTGACTTTACAATCCACGCTGCATTGTTATGAAAAGCAATCATGTTGTTAGGACGGACAAAGGCTCTGTTGTCCTCCCCAAAGAAGTATACGCAAACATCATCGGCACGTTGTTTTCGTCCACGAAATCCTTCCTGGGTCGAGACTACTGCTGGCCACCACGTTTTTTGCCATAAGACCCAAACGTAATCGTCAATTTTGAACATTTAGGTATTATTATATATTTAGTATGTATATATTTGCTACCTTATTTTGCTACTTATATTTTAGTACTTATTTAGTTTGATTTATTTAATAATTAAATTTAAAATAAATCTAAAAATATGCAAAGCTACAATGGTTGGAGGAATTGAGAGAACAAATGGCGTTAAAGTATGTTGCGTACATCTTGCTCTATCAACAGAATTCTTATATATTGTTTTATCGAAGTACTGCGTTAAATCGACATTGTCAGATAAACTTATATGAATCACGAAATCAGAAATGTTTGTACAAAAACAATGCTATTCGGTCAGCATCTTACTCTTGGTTCAGTACTGTTGGATAATACTAGTCCATTTTAAACTATTCGATCAATGCGATGTTGTTTACTCTTCCATGCACACGACAGAAACAGTGGCTCATTTGCTATTGTTAACACTACACCGCATACAGATATGTACAGATAGGTCGCATACTGGTAGGTACAGATAGGACTTTAACTAAAAATTTAGTAACAAAATTGTTAAATTTTGATTTGCCCGATTTTGGTTCCAAGCTTAATTTAAATTTAGAAATGTTCCAAAAAGCATTCAGAATGACGGCAAATAGCTTTGCATATAGTTATTATATTTAGGGTATTTTAGTTGTTTAAAAGTTAGTAAGGGTGTTATTTATTAATATTTCGGAGTATCACGACATTTGATTGGCGCAACGTCCGGTCCACGACAGCCATTGTCCTAAAAATTAATACAGAAAAGTGGATTATTTCTTGTGGTAGCCAAATCAGCTACAACATCTCGTATACTCGTTTGTAGCACTTGGCACAATATGCAAAGTACATCGCAGTAATTAATGCAACATGCTAAGTGCACACTTGGCATGATATGGTTTTACTTCCACACAGCCACAACATGCTAATAAACACAATTATGGCGATTAACATGACCATTGAGCTTGAAAACCGCCTCGTAGGTCCACAAAATGCGATCAAGGTTCAACGCACTGCTTTCCACCATGTCCATAAATGTCTCACAAAACTGGACTCTGCGATCGAAATCATCATCAGAGTCCATGGATAAGACGGGGCCGAAAGGGCTTCAAGTTAAGCTCCTTGTAAAGGCGCCAAACGGAAGTATGAGGAATACCCAGCTGGAGGGAAGCCCTTCGAGTTGACTTCTGGGGGCTCCTGGATACCGTAGCGCTTAATGCAGCTTTCTGGTCCCCACTTGTGGCAGACTTTGGACGACCCGGCCTCAGCCGTTCCGCTACACTGCCAGTGTTCTCGAATCGGGAAATAATATCAGCCGTCGTCTTGCGAGTAGGAGGAATTGAGTCGAAATGATTTTTCCACTGGCGTGAGACATCGGCATTAATTCCGTATTTATAGTAAAGTTTTACAACACAGATTTTTTCAGGCAGAGATCGTCGTGGGGAATCCATGGTATAAACAGTATATATTTATAATAACCTGAAATATTAAAAACAGCGATAAACATCCATTGCGAAATATTACGCCAGAAGATATTGATTGACAAAGTGTGGGTAGTTACTTCTGAAACACCCTGTATTTATTGAGCATTACAGGGTGTCAAGACCGAGAGTTACCGGAAATCGCATTTCAACCGGGAAAAACCGGGAATTTGACTGAAATGTCGTTTGACATTGATGAATGTTGAATAAAATGATTACACTTTGTCATGTCCCTTTACAGGCCCTGGGCTATGTTGGATCGTTTGAATTGGTTTAGCCCTATTTTGCAGTGTTGCACTGCATTTGCTTCGATACCTTTTGGTTTGCGCTTCCATGAAGTTTGTTTTTTCACAGTTAAAAACGTTTTTATAAGAATTTATTTCTTATTAGTTTCATAATGTAAACTTATGTGACCATACCAACCATCCAAATTTTGTAAAATTGGTTAAAATTTATACGGAACGGTATTTCGTCAATAATCATGTGAAAAATTATTCTCGAATACTGCTGAGCAATTAAAATCTAACGAAGATATCATACATGTGGCTGGGTGTAGGACTTTATCTCAGAGGTGTGCGCGTGCAAAAATTTTGAGTCGCGGCAACCCGCAAAGCTCTTTCGTCACTTACTGCTACTAGCCTAGCCGACCATACATCTTAAACAAAAGGTTTGTTTCTTAAGGATATTGTGGATTTCTTTAGATCCACGTCTAATGAACTTTGCCATAGTCTAGTAGTAATTTCGACGGCGAAAAACAATATGAGAAATACATAGAAAATAAGTTTTTCAGCGTCCAGGTTCAGGGAATTTTGGTCACTTTTGCTAGACAAAAAAACGATATATATTATATGTATATACAGTATATTTTATGTTTAAAATTACGTTGCAAGTTTTTCAGTGCAATTTAATTGCAATCTATAAGTGTTAATATATGCATATTTGTGAGATAAAATGTCAGCTGTATATATACCAAAGATGTTGGCTACTAGATAATCCGAGTTATTCAAGATGGTTGGCAGCTGATTTTAGGGCCTACGAAATTCCGAAAGATCTAAAGAAAATATTTCGTTGAAAACTCGAGAATTAGTGCTTGAGACCTGTAAAGTGTTGTGGCTTCCAGTTTGGATAGTTTGGATTTAAGCTAATTTTCTTGGCTACATAAACCGGGAATTTGGCCCCTGGGAACCGGAAAATGACTTCGGGATTCCATAGACACCATGGCATATATATTGTCATTTTACTACAATTTCATATGCATATATTTTAAAAACCGTGCGTGTGAAATGTATGATAAGACGAAATATAGTGTCAGCGCGAGTTTTCAGCTCACCGCAACTTTTGTATTTGCTCAATTCTGAACACATCAAATGAAATTTTATTTAGACAGATAAAAATTGCGTCACATTTCAACCTTAGCGAAATTTGTAACTAACCATTTAAAAATATTTATCGTACTTGGAATTAAATTGACTCGCCTCAAAAATAGGTAGAATTTCCAATAATGATTTTATTAGTGACAATGTGGAATTAAGAAGTACTGGATTCACAGGAAATTTTGCCGTATTATTTGTGTTCACATATCTTTTTCTGATAAACTAGTCGTTCCATTTTTAGCTTTTAAAGGTATATAATATCGAGATTTTGATGATTTAACAAACAAAGTTTTATCCTTGTTCCACCTGTGCGACTGGTGAAGACTTTTATTTTTCTCTCTTTACGTAACGTTATAAATTTGCAAATAATTTGGGATGCTACAGAGATTTTAAAATACTAATAGAGCTCATCTCTTCGCCAAGGTGGCGAATTCTGTGTGTTGAATACGTAGTTTAGAGAGACATGAAGAACTGCTATATTGAGTTGCAATTGACAAATAAACGGAATATCAGCCATTTTGTCAAGTTCAAGAGAAATACCAGTTTTTTGCATATCAAAAAACTCGAAGTATGCAACTACACAGAGTATGAATTTCTGTGCAAGAGTCTAATAACACCCATATAGCTCGACCAGTTTCGAAGATGTTCCAGCTATCGTGTTTGGGTCTAGTGGACCAATTCAAAAGCCAAATTGACCCAGCCGTGCAGCTTAAATAATGAAAATATTAACTAATATAGTATATTACTAGTATATACCTCATTTGCAGCTATATAAAGGATGAATTGTTGCACAAATTAGGCCAATAAGACCAATTATATCTTTAGCATGCCCAGACATATTGCTGTTTGCGTGTATTTTGGTTCTAATGGGGCCTATTCGAAAATGTGTGTTATCCCAACCTTGCAGCGTAAATACTAATAATAGCAACATATTATTTGCAGCTATATAGAGGATGAATTGAAATACAGAATGAGACCCGTTTAGCTCAAGCGGTTGCGAAGATATTGCATTTTCGTGTAAATTAAATGTAATGGGTTCATTCAAAATACACATCCAACCCTGCAACTTATATAATGATAACAGTAGTGCAGTATGTGCAGCTATCTAGAGGGTGAACGGCTTTACAAAATAACATTAATCGTCATTTTGTAGAGCATATGGCCCATTTAGATCCCAAATGCCCATATAGATCGAGCGTTTGCGGAGGTATTGTGATATTTTGGGTCGCACGGGCCTATTTTAAACGTTTTTGACCCAATTCCTGCATCCTAAGGAGCCACATAGACAAGCATATATAAATCTTATATAGGAATCGACATCATCTAAATTTACCACTCTGGCCGATGAAAATTATTCGTTACGCTCGTTTCACTTACTACACTCGAAATTTAATAAATTGTGGCCACCCAAAATAACGAATTTTTATTTGCGCGAAAGATGTCATAATGGACCTACTGTTGATCTGGTGGATGAATGTGCTAAAATGTATAATCAGAACATAGTGGAGATTGTGTGTTGCAGGGGTGAAATCATTTAAATTCCGTGTGTGTGTGTGTGTGTGTGATCGGCCATAACTCGGGAACGCCTTAACCGATTTTCATTAGTTTGGGCTCATTCGAACCGGCACACATTTACTGTGAACATCTCCAAGCGTTTTTAGATTTGGTTTCTGGTTCCGGGGTCAGGGTTTAAAATGTGGGTTTTTGTCCCCATTTTAGTACCATCAACGGAAATAAAGTTATTTTTATCTTAACTTTTGAACTTTTTCTCTGGATGGTTTTATTTCAATGATAAATGCCGATGCTTTCTTTTTTGTTTTTCGATTAAGGCTCCGGTTCTGGATTTATGGGGTTTACGGAGGCATGGCGCCCCAATGGTTCCTCGAGCCAAAATTTGTTCTGACATCTTGGGCGGTTGATAAGTTTTACCTGGGAGTTTTCGAGCATGTGCAACTCATTGCCAATACTGGTTTTGGTCTATGACCTATGGTCCCATGGGTACGAGGGAATGACGCACCATGGTTCGGGTCAGAGGTCAAAATGAGGGTGTTTCAACCCATTTTAGTAACTCTCACGGAAGTAAGCTTATTTTGATCTTAACTTTGGAATTTTTATCTCTGGTTGGTTTTATTTCATAGTAAAATCATAAATACCGATGCCTCTTTTTTTGTTTTTCGGTTAAGGCTACGGCTCTAGAGTAATGGGGTTTGAGGTATGGTTCCCCGACCCAAAATTCGAAAATTTGTTGACGTCCTTGGCGGCTGAAAAGTTTCCCTTGAGGGTTTTCGGGCATGGAAAACTCATTTCCGGTATTGGTTTTGCTCGGTGACCCATGATTCCATGTTTACGGGGTATGGCGCCCCCAAGGTTCGGGGTCATGGGTCTAAATGAGGGTTTTCACCCCATTTTAGTACCCTTAACGGAAGCAAGCTTATTTTTATCATAACTTTCAAATTTTTTCTCTGGTTGGTTTTATTTCTAGCGAAATAATAAATGGCGATGCTTCTTTTTTGTTTTTCGACTAAAGCTCCGATTCATGGGGGTTTGAGGTAAGGCATCTTCGTGGTTCATCGACCCAAAATTCGAAAATTTGTTCTGACGTCCTGGGCGGCTGAAAAGTTTTAATTGGATGGTTTTCGGGCATGGCAAACTCGTTGCTGGTGTTGATTTTGTTCTGCGCTTCATGGTTCTATGGGTACGGGGCTATAGCGCCGCCAAAGTTCATCGACCTAAAATTCCTATTTTTACTGTTACGTCCTGGGAGGCTGATAGCTTGGACTTGGGGGTTTTGGGGCATGGGAAACTTATTGGCGGTGTGGAGTTTTGTGCTAACTTGTGCGGTATTGTGTGATATCCAAATATAGCATATCGACGTATGCTATCGAGAGCTGATTGGCTGTGCATGCAAAATGCTTAGATGTACCCTATGCTTCACTACGTTCTGCAATCTCGATAAAGTTACTAGTATTTATGTTGTATACATCCGCTGAGTGATGTGCTAGGACATCCGAAACTAAAATGAGTGCTAAACCTAAGATTTGTCGGGATAACTGTGAGTGTTATGTTTTGCCATTTTCTCGGGGTCTTAGCATTTGTGGTGGATTTTAAGAGAGTGGCGTTCTTCCAAATTGCTGAAAATATGTGTTAGCTAAACTGCTGCAATAAAGGTAGGTATGCTGTATGTAGTGTGAGACTTCGCAATGGGATTATGATTACGTCTATGCTCGAATGTACGTAGGTATTTTAGCGTTAGGCTAAATTGGTTATTCCTACACGGGTCTTGGTACACGAATAGCTAATAAAACCATTCGTCATGTCAAATAATGTCGGCGTCGGTTGTCCAAATGTATATAAAGTTATTCGTTTTAGTCAATGCTCATTTCTAACCAAAACAATAAACGCAGAAGCGGTAGGTGCTCGTGCTGCTGTGATATCGAATTTGGCTCAGCCCGACGAGGATTTGATGATTGAAATGGTCGAAGACGGTACCGGACGTTCGACCAACATTCCGGCTGTTTATTTGCCTGGAAAACATGGGTTAGTTGGGGATTTGTGGTTCAAGCAATACAGATAGAATCAGAATTAAGTGCTCAAAAATCGAATGAAGTTCGTTCGATTTTGTTTGTTTTCGGTTAAAAACGAGAATCGATCATTTTGCGATTAACTCAGCGAAGTTCGATCGCGCTAAAATAAAACCATTTAATAAAAATGTTAGCTTAATCGAAGATTGATCGCTCGCGATATTGTTCAATTTCGTGTGCGTTCGATTAAACGTGTACTTAATTCTGGTTGTAACTGTATATTATATTCATTTTTCGTGGCACTTAGGGAACTGCACCATTTTATGTTTTTGATGATTTGCTCCTTCATTATGGCATTAGGATTTGATATCGAAATTTAAAATATGTTCAGGTTGATTTCACAGCAACACGTACTTTTCTTACCGGGAAAGTGGTCGCGGCAAGTTTTGTTAAAAATATCGATACTTTTTTGCCGTATGTTCCCTAGGAAAAAGGTTGCCGCAGTTCAGCGTAAAAAGTTAGACAGTTCTCCGTTCACAGGGTTTCCACTTGGCGAACGGAAGCCTCTCTAGTTGTACTTAAATGGCTGTTTAAGCGTACAAATATATATAATATATATATATACTGAATTAGTTAATTTACCACCTGGAATCCGTATTCACTGTAATATGACTTAAAAACACGACAATGTTATAAAGATCAACAAATTCCTGATTATTTTACGTACTTTTGGACATAAGGACGATGGATGCAAGTGTACCTGAACCATATTATTATGGGTCTATAAGGCCAAGGTTGAATGCTTGGAAATAATAGTCTGTGAAAAAACTACCAAGTTACTTGGCCAGTTACTGATGTATGTCGATGGCCAGAAATGTAGATTTTCTGTATGAAACACGGATGGGGGCTTAAATGTTTTATTTGTTTAAGTGGTGTAAATATGATGTATTTTATGGTCCTAAATATTTACATATTTTTGGTATTGTGTAATGCTCGGAAAGGTTGAGGAGAGGAATAGGGTTGGTTTGGGGACGAAAATGTTTTCTTTCGCGTCGGGGAGGGGGTTCTGCAAGTTTTGATAATGTATCAAAATAAGCGAAAAGAGTCAGATAAAATAGAAATCACACGTAGGAACTGGAAAACACAGTCAAACAATGAGAAGATACTGAACAAATGGACAAAAAGAACAACCTGACCTACATTACGCAATTTGCTACTAGGCACCGGTTCCTGGCTTCCCTTCGAGAGTGCTCAGCTGCAATACTTGCAAGAGGAGGTCCATGTCTACCCGGTCTGCCGTATCCATCTACATACATTGCATAAACGCCAGAACAACAGACACCAACTGTATTTTCCAACACTAGATACTGCGACGTCTCTATCGTTTGTTGCGTAATATTTTAGGGATTGCAGATGTTGTTGCTTGACTAGATCCAAAGCATAAACTCCACCACAATTGTATTTTCAAACAGTAGACTCTGAGGCGTCTCTCTCGTTTGTTGTGTAACATTTTAGGGCTTGCAGATGTTGCCTGACTAAACCCAAAGCATTAAACTCTACTTTCTTAAATTCGAAACACGTTTTCCCAGGAGCACACACGCCTTAGAGCTTATTACCAATAGTGCACGATTTCTTATTGTAGTTTGGCATAGGGTGTACCTAGATAAAACTTTACTAACGAAATTCAATTCGCAAACTTTTCAGTGAGGGCATTTTGCAATGTAACATTATTTTTAGAATAATGATGGAAATTTCTCACCTAATTGCAATCTTTAGTCTATCTCTGCAAAGTTGCTAAAGATATACTCTGTTATTTGGGAGTTGACCAGCGACAGTTATCGACCGATCACATACAAAACGAAGAGGCATCGCCTACCTCCACATAACGAAGCCCCTTCCTTCCGTACAATGGACAAGTGATTTGAATTCCTGGAACTGAAGGAGTAAGTGAGACCTCTTCGTTTTGAAAGTCGTCGGTTGATAATTGGCTAACCCTTCCGCCCCCCACAAAGTAGAGGTCTCACCCCCACAAAACGATACCGCCTCTTCAATACAATGGACAAAGTGGTTTGAATCCCTGGAAACGATGGTGTAGTGTCCAAAACGGCCATGGTGTCAAACACGAGATTTCATTACAGTGCTGGGAAATTCCGTACAGTTCCATTAGACAGACTTGCTAATTCTGAGTAAAGGATTTTAAATTACTCTTCACCGGCATAACTATTTTTTGTCAAATTGATTTGTTGTCTGTCTCAATTTCAGGTATAAATTTGTCAGCTACTATCAGCGTTCTGAATACCATTTGCCGGTCCTAATCAGTATTCCACTGAATCTTTCGATGATACCACTTCACCAAGCGCGGTTGCCACCGTGGGATTTGTGGTGATCTTGTAACGTATGCAATAAACTGAATTTTGTGCCGTATCATTATAAATATTATTACTATATTGTTATTGCTACTTGTTATTATTGGTTTACTATTGAACAAAATAGTACTCTGTTGAACCAAAATTTCCGCTAAACGTTACGTACGCCGTCAGAATTTAACCCAGTTTAGTTAATGTGGCGAATACGACATTTGTAAATTTAAATGTTCAATCATGACACTATTTGAAAATCAGTCTACATGATGCAGCTAAAAACGATTTCTTACGGCTGTCCAAGAAAATGAGGATCACATTAAACCATGATAACAAACTTCAGAGTTTAAAACTTCATCGAAGAAGTTGTAACTTTTCTCAAGAGATTGTTCAGCAGTGCTAGCTTTGAGTTTTGAAATCAGTAGCAAATACAAAAATAGGAATTCAGTCTGTTTCAGCAGTATTTTGCTTGAAAAACTGCTTTAATAATTAACGGATTTCTCCTTGTTAATTCGTATAAGTTTCACAAGATACTACAAAATGTTTTCAATAATGCGAAATATAGACGCTAGGTAAATATAATGTACATAGTTAATTATGATATATTAGAATAAAATTTTTATTATCAAATTTTTGAACAAGTGTGACTCGTGAGACAAAACGATTTTGCAGAAGCGCCCGAGAAATAATATCGGTTACACGAATCTCCGGTCAGAAAGTTTATGTACCTAGCTCGAAATATGACGAGATCTTGTCCCAATGTTTTATAAATATGTTTCTTTAAAATCATATATTTTTCTCATTTCACATACATTAATGCTTTTATTGGTCGTAGCCAAATTTCGTAAGTAAAAGTACTTATCCGTCTTTGTACAATGTTGTCGATATTAACGGAAACGGAGCGAGCGGAGTTTCCACTGATGGCGGGCGCTAAAGCGAAAATTAATCGTTAAAATTGGTTTTTGACTGTTTCTGTCACGCATAACTCATCTTTCGGATGGGCGAATTTCGATGAATTTTTGTACGACAGCAAATGTACCCTTTTGTTGAACGCGAACAACTCCGACCCCATATTCGGGGTCAAGATGGCTAAAAATATGCTTTTAAGGGTTTTTTGCCAAATTTTGCCATACGGGTACCAGTCATGTGCAACCGATATCTTGCGGCACAGGCTTCGCACCGCAAAACCGATGCCACATTGCACAATCCGCTCATCGAAATCTACAACTATCTTTGAATTTTGAACAGAAACTTGTGCCCGACCGTGGTACATGTGTTGTTTGTAGCAGGTAGTATCTGGAATTCCGGGTCCGGCGAAAATTGTGTTCTGGTTGTGGTACCGGTAAAAGTCAAAACCATACCGGAACCGGAATTCCGGTTGAAAATTTTCCACTTTTTTTGCTTCATCTGTGGTCCAATCATGTAATGTATACACAATGACCAAGTTCCAAGGCGCCCAATTAAAAGAAAAGATTAACTCACAAAACTGCCCAGTGAACGTAAGTAGTACACATAATTTCAGTAGGAATATTTCATCTTGACCCTGCAGGAGTTAGGAGTTGGTTAACAAAACAAAGCCAAGCCGATGCTTGTAGCAGCTATTTTACCCATTCAGAAATCTGCGGTGTATGTTAGAATCAAACCGGTCCAACTCGGTAACAGAGTATGGATTACTTAGAATTAGTTAGCTGTAACCTTGGCTAACATAAATTGCGTTCAGAACCGGCCAGTGCGCTTGTAAACTTTGTCAATCAGGTGACATTGGAATAAAGTAACATATGTGCAACGCAGCAAGAATCTGCATTCTTGATAATGAACTGCATTTATTGAAACTGTGCGATCAGTTTGTCTCATTATAGCATTTTGATCAGAAAGTTATCATCATCATCTACCTGAGGGGCACTGGTTAACCAACACTAGCATAAACATTGCGTCTGACCGCTGAGCAGAAATTTATTGTATACCTTCTATTTCTTCTCAGAACCATATAAACCAATAATTTCGAGTTTCCAACGGAATAGCATGTAACAAACTTATGTTCAGTCAGTCCGAGACAGGGCGGAAGTGTGTAGTTTACCCTGCATGCATTAGATTTACCCTGCATGCATTAGAATCACATTAAGTTTGACGCAATTTACGCAAGCCGTGTGGTGCACGGCATTTCTTTGGTCTGGGTGTCCCAAAACAACATACTGAACGATGAATAAATGTTATTAGCTTCCTCAGTATCATCGCAATATATTACTTATAAGTTTAATTTAATGTAAAATTTATTTTACTACAGTTTAACACAGTACCTTTATTTCTCCCTTCATGTGTTTTAGTATATATAAGTTTCGAAGACCAGGTTTCAGATCGGTTTAAAAGGACGGTTCCGGTTATTTCCTGGTTTGTAGTATAATTTTTTCGCAATTACTTACAATTACGTACAAACTTAATCGCACAAACAACGGACGCAGATGGACGAAACTGTGTATTTTGGGTTCAGACGTAACTTTCGTCCCTCCGCGTCCGGACGAATTTTCGTCCGTCCGCGTCCAGACGTAAATTTCGTTCCTCCGCGTCCAGACGAAATTTCGTACATCCGCGTCCAGACGAAATTTCGTCCCTAAGCGTCCAGACTTAAATTTCGTTACTCCGCGTCCAGACGAAATTTCGTCCCTCTGCGTCCAGACTTAAATTTCGTTACTCCGCCCCAGACGAAATTTCGTCCCTCCGCGTCCAGACGTAAATTTCATTCCTAAGGCGTCGAGGCGAAATTTCTTCCGTCCGCGTCTAGACAAGTTGTGTCCGTCTGCGTTCGCGTCTCCACTTACAGTTGTTCACTTTTTGTTCATTATGATACCGATAAAGGCAAAGTATATATTTATATGCAATTTATAATTTATACGCATTTATACTTTTTGTATACTATCCATCATGTTCTGTTTGAACTCGGTGCTTCGCTCGGACGGTTGGATTTTTGTTGTTTGCAAAGGCTTCGGGCAGTATTGTTATCTAGAAGCTTTTATGCTATAGAATCTATATTTTTGTCTCAGATCATGTTATCTTTAATGATACCGCACTATAATACTCAGCATTTTATAACGGGATTTGTCGTTCGACTGTACTGTAACTAACGACTTCGCACACACAAGAATGATTGCATGCCTACATCTATTTGACCAAAATTACGTTGTGAATTATTTTCATAAATTCGACGTTGTCGGGGAACACGAAAATGTCTCATTTGCTATCCCTGAAATTTGTCATTACCAATGTCTGGCTTCTCCATTCGCTAAAAATTTTGCCAGGGGTCATGATACCGCGTGCATGGGCTGGTTCGGAACTGATACCAGGTAGCGTGAACTGGGCGGTCTAAATTTAATATTTTTCAGTGAAACGCTGAAAGAAATTAAAGGAAATAGAAACGGTGTAAAACCGTCTTTATTGATGTTAAAATCAATTTTTCAACCATGTTTAGCTGAAATCAGTCAAATTAAACTTCGGAGAGTGATTTTTGTAAAAAAATTTTGCCCATTTTTATGTCACTTGGGTGGTGTTTTTAATACCGAGGGGGGGGCAAAAATTTTGCCAGGGGGACCGAATCGGTGACGCTCGTTTTTGCCAGGGTGCACCGAAAAAGCCAGGTCTTCTGCACTCACCACTTTGGAGAAGCCAAACTGTGTATACTTGAACACCTTTCTTTTATCTTATTGTTGCTTCAATATATATTCGTAATTCGTACATTAAAAGAAACTACAAAATGCCAAACTGGAGTGTTTTGGTTTCGTGTGGTCAGCGACGTGCTGTTTTGATGTAGGTTTATTTTACATTGAGTATAACTACTGTACGATATCGTGCCTTTGCCATGAATCTTGGAACACGGCTGATAGCATATACCTGGGAAGAAACTCGTTTTTAGCTGAGATAACAATTTAGCACGTGAACTAGCCCAAACAGGTAGTGCAAAACTTGTTTTGCGAATCCATCGCAGATATATGGTACCGCTCGAGGTCTCGGGGGGGGGGGGTAGGCTAGGTCGGCGAGATCGTGGAGTTTGTTGAAAAATATTTTCGACCTATTCCAGCCCCTGCCGACGACATATTTTTGCAGACTCACCCTAGGTTTTCCAAAATTTTCCGCGCTGGGTTGGGACGAGGGGGTACGGAGCACCAAGCTGGTAAACCATGTCTTCAGGAACGGAGGGGTTAGCCTCCTGAACTCTGCTTTAGCATGTATGCAGTGTACATGTAGTTTTATTTTGCAACGAATTGTTGACACAAGAGAATAATTGTTTTCAGAATAATAGTGACCTAATGTGCATTCAGAAATTTGCACAACCGACCATTGCGACGACACCAAATGAATGCGACAGGACCATTTTAAGCGAGCACTCTATCTAACCGTTCATAGTGTGTCAATATACACCAATTCCTGTTGCTAAAATACAAAGCTGTGACATTTTGTTGTAGCATAGAGTCTCCGTTGAGAACGCTGTTCTTTCGAGCACTATATATAAATTTGCGCGAAATTTCTCGTTTGCGTGTTGGATATCTATTTTAGTAGCATTTGATATTGCCTGTTAAATATGAGTGAAAGCGAAAACGAAAAAGCAAGGCCAATGTAACCCTGAGGGGCCACAGTGTAATGTATGCTATGCCGTTCTTGATATACTAAGCCTGAACTTTTACTTCTTTATATGTGACATACACTAAGCCTATGTCGGGGGCTGCCGACATTGTTTGCCAATCTGTTACAATGTTAGTTCGCTCGAAAGCCATAGTCATATCTGACAAGGAATGTAATTTCATAATATCATTATGTGTTGCTACAATTTCCGTTATTTAGTCATGCTGTATGTTATATATAATTATTACCTGGCGGTCGGGAACGATTATTAATCTAGGAGCAAGCTATGATAAAGCACATCTAGGACATAGGTAGTAGATACCTGTGATGGGAAAGGAAGTAACTGCTAATGATCGAATACCTTCTCAAGCCATATTTGGTGCACCCACAGCCTACGCGACAGAAACACGTTAAAATTTTTTGGTAAACTGGGGAGAATCGGTTAAAGTAGGCAAATTGCGTTATTTTGTGCCGGGGCAGCTGTCCTCCGATTCTCGGGTGCCTGAATATTACTAGTATGGTACTGGTAAGATACCTGATGCTTGGCGAACAATAGTTATTCTAATTTTCAGAATACCTAAAGTGTAAACTCAAAATTACAGTCACTTCACTGCTCAGTATCGCATTTAAGATCCTGGAAGGTGTTGCTCTTGGAGTTTACCAAAATGAGCGGGAGCTTCACACCCGAGAAAATGAAACCGAATTTCGGGTTGGTGGAGGGAGTATTGCTCAAATTTCTATATATATTACGCCAAAATTTACAGCTACGCCACGAATTCCGCTAGAAAACGTAAGCCGCCTTAATTTAAATTAAAGCCGGTTTTAACTCATTTGACGGAATAACTCCAAAGCTGCTTGCCGTAAATACCAAGGAACTGTATGTTGGAAGCAAGAATTGACAATGGACCACCAGGATAAAAGGTTTTGAATTATGCATCCGACCAAGCTACGGATACAATTAATTGTACTCCAGCCCTTTCATGCACGGTTGCGGTTAAACGGCACCGTAACTGTAACTGCTGTAGTAATGCGGGATTCACGTTATAATGTCCCCACCACTTGGAACTTATGTACCCCACACAGTGGCAGGCACACCCTAGACTACAGGGTGTCTTAGACACCCCTGTGTTTTTGAATACCGTTTCAAATAAATTTCAAACAAAGCTAGCTAATAGTTTGGCTTATTTCAGACGGTGTCAAGGAACCGTCGTTGCTCTTTCGTTTTGCTGAGGGTTTCCGACGCCCCGTAGGGTCATTTTACATAGGGCCTACAGCTTACCCTAAAAACACCGCATTGGCAAGCATAAAACACCGAAATAGTACATTGACAAAATGAGGTATCTAAGGGTGTGCCCGACACCCTCATATTTTGTTATATGGTGTGGGTGTCACTGTCACCGTCTTTACGGTATAGTCTACGCTACAGGGGGACAAAAGTTCCAACTGTTGGGGACATTATAACGTGAATCCCGCATAATTTTAACGTAGCTCCTGATTTACCATAGGCTAAATCAAAGGCCGTCCATACCCGTATCTCGAACCATAGCCACCAACGAAACCGTACCCACCTCAACCGGAAAATCTGCCGTAAAATTTATTGCCCACCTTATCCGCCATAGTTGGACTGTAGCGTATCCACCACCACAATGAACAGCTTAGTAATTAGTCAAAGCGAACGACATTCAAATCCTTGTTTTTGAACGGTAATGCCTTAGACGAAATTTGAGCGTCTCCCCACTAAACCGAGTTTGCGATATTGATATATCCACCATTACTGGTATGCGGAAGCATATAGAAGTGGAATCAAGGAACGGCACTTCAAAGCGGCTCGGATACGTCCTGCGTGTGCGTAACGATAAAATCTCCAACAAAACTGCCATAGGCAAGTTGTAAACAACAAACCGCTATTGGAATGAAACGGTATTAGAGTATGTACATCTCTTAGTTGCCTACGTAGAATCGAAAACAAAGTATCACATAAACTTATGGTGACGCCACCAACCATTATTTTGTAATATGCTGCATTGTTATCGAATCGCAAACTATTTTTTCAGAAAAAATGCTAAATTTCAATCGTTTTTTCGTGAACCAATCAAATCCAACAGCCTGAAACTACACCTTGTGCTCGAACAGAATGCTAGCTATTTTAAACAAATCGCCTTGTAAGTTCCATAGCGGCTGCTGAAAAGCCGCTAAGTTTTCAGAAAATTGCTCACGAAACGGGAACACTAGGTCTTTTTGATGGCGCTAACTATCCGAAGCAACAGTCATGGCCAAGTAAGTAAAAGTAAAAGCAGTATATTCTTGTAATACCATCACAGCTTACTTGTGTTGATCTGTGTCAGGAAAATAAATGTGCCATAAAATGAAAAAGTTTGTAGAAGGTCAGTGTAACTACTAAATTATATGTTAATTATTCAACCTATACTAAATTAATCGTTGACGACCGGTCCAGACAGCTGCGGTGGGATTTCATTCAGTTGCTTCACAAGTCTAATTTGCTCATTGCTACAGCTGCTACAAAAATTGCTCCATTGATAAAGCTGACGTCTCACTTCTATACAATAATGTGATTCTGAATTCATTTTTAGATTCAAAAAGTAGGCTATTAAAATTCTTAATTTTAAGACATTAACATAATCATCCACAGAGAAACTCTGCACGTTATTTTGCAAATCAGTAGCAAAAGACTTAAAATTTCTAGTTAAACCTAAATCATTAACTCGTTGGGATCAAGCAAATTCTACTGTTTTTCGCAGATCTTACTTTTTTCTTGTGAATGGTACCATCTCTATTTATAGGAAATAAATTTATTACAATTTTATTTTATTAATAAATACAGCGACCTAGCCAGGATTTTTCAGTGGGGGATAATTGGACTTACCATAACTGCCCAATTTTTGGCGCTGGTCACAAAAACTAAGTCTTTTTAAACGAAACATTTAACACGTTGGGTTTGCATTCGGAATGCTATAAAATACATGGACAAAAGATTATCGGTATATTGGGTTTTGGTCTACAAAAAATCATGTCTGAATTGAAGTACAAGTCTCGACTGACATCTAAATTCCTGCGCGTCGAAATCTCTAAATTTTCCAAGTTTTCTACGTCTTAATATATGCCAAGAAATTTTCAGTCACAAAAACTGGTGGGGACACACGCACCTTCCGGCTACGTCTTTGACTAGATATGTATGATTAAGAGTAGTTTTTTATAGTTTCAATTTTTCTTGAGATCACATTTTAGCCGTAGCAGTAATCCGGATCACTGATCAAACGGAAGTGGGACTTGATGTGGATAATTACGGTTATGGGCGTCGGGAAACGGCGCATTGCTACCGCTTGAAAGTGTTGTGCCATTCGATATAGAATAACTTGACGCAGCAACAGGTCTAAGGGAATTGTGCAATTTCTAAAATTAATTATATATGCATAAAGTGTCCAAGGTTCATTGGATTTTTGGTGCATAGTCCCATCATGGGATGTAAGCAAAAAAATTCCCAACTCCAACATTTTTCCTCTAAATTTACTATTTTGGACTAATATTTTTGTAATTTTGCTGACGCCCGCCCTATGGCACGTTGGTCATTGGAGCGCGTTCAGTGAGTACCAGTCTAACAGCAATTAAACATAATATGAATAAACATATATAATAGGGCTACGCAGTTTTTCACCTATGTTCCGCATTGTGGAAATGAGATGATATTTTAACTGTGCAAACCTTGAGTCGTACACTGCAAAAACGTTGAGTCAATTTTTTATTACTGAGTCGATCCTTTTAGTTCTAACAGTAAGTCAAACTTGGACTTAATTTGAGTCAAGATTTGATTCAGTTTGAGTCAAACTAAATTGACTTAAAAAGAGCCGACTATTGAGTCAAAACTATCCAAAACCCAACTCACATTGAGTCTTAAAATTGCTTCAACTTAAGTCACGCTTAAGCTTAACGTTAAAAACTAATCACATATGCTATGCTTTATACGCTTAGTCGAGTTAGTGCTTGTAGCTGTGAGCTCAGACGACTATGCAACACAGTGACAAACAAATGGTGATAATGGGAAATAGTGTGAAGAATCACCACAGGTTAAATGCCGACAGAGTGATGTGGTAAAATAAGTATGCGGGTTCGAAAAAAGAGAAAAACAGAGCCACCATAAATGTATCAGTCCACCAGTATAGGCTGGGTTACGTTTTTCACGCCAATAGTGCACACGATCAAAACTGGCTATACGGTAGACGTATTATATTTTCTCAGGCACAGGTTAAAATTTGCTCATGAAGGGATATATAACTGTAGGAAGTGAAAAACTACGTTTGGTTCTCTAGAAAAATACTGAAAAACAATTGTGCATAATAGTATCATGGTTTGATAATTCACAAATGGTATTCCTTTCGTGAATTTTATCTGAACCCAATGCACATGGGGTAACCGCTTTCATGCGGGTGGATATACGTGTTACTTTGCGAGTTTGGGTACTATTAAGAGTGATTATGGCTGATTGACTAAGGTGACAAGCTTAAATCTAAACTAACCATGAAGAAGCACAATATATGTATAATTCAAGTTTTACAACTTGACAAAACAATACTTAATACTACTGAAATTAAATCGTTCTTTCTGGTCCGTCGTAATTAGATTTACTATGTCATGCAATTTCTTTAAGCCAGTTCCTAGTTTTAGTACAGTGTATTTGGAAATGGTAATTAAATTATCTCTACCAGCTCAGAAAAACAGACAACGCTTTGGACCGATTTTTGTTGTATAGCTACACTTTAAAGGAGCAGAAACGTCGTATTAGAAAATTTTCAATGTTGCACTAATATAAATTCAATATCAAATAAACCACCGATGTAATATAATATATATACATAAATATATATCATGCGTGTCCAAGGTCCATCGGCTGGGTTGCTCTAGTCTTCGCGGAGACGGTATTCAATAATTTTTCTCCGACTGCCCAATTTTCCCATAATCGCCTCATTGCGTTAAAATTAGTAAACTGCGCGGGAGGGGGTTCTCAAAGCGAGTAAATATGGCTTAGAAAAAATGTTTCAGTTCCTAAGGAAAACATTCTGTTGCACGGTTTTAAGGAATTATGTACTCAGGAATAACATAACAGTGTGTATTTAACCTAGATTAACTAACGAAAGGGTTCATATACAGCCGGAATGCTGGAATTTCTAAACTTATATTCACGATAGCAAGCGAAACTTTCGCCACTTAACACCATCACTGAATGAATATATATTAATTTTACGATTTAATGCTAGATACTGAACTTTTGAAATTAATCAAAGCGACATTTGCAGGGTGCGTTTTAAATTGAAACTGCAATATGAAATACAAAAACTGTGGTTCATTTCTAAAGATGGAAACGATTATTTTGGGCGAAGTTCAAAAATATTTTGTAAAATGTTTTAAATTTGCAAATATTTGCAACAATTTCAAAACACGCAAAACTAAAATTGGAAGTAATTACAAATATTACATTTTCAATGGTTTATCAAAAAATTACGTTTCCGTGTCTTCGCAAAACGAATTGCTACAATTAATACTTACGTTGATAAAACTCCGACCTGGACTAACATGTATCGCATAAGCAGCGTAGATGAATATTGCTGAAACCGATGCAAACGACATCGTGTGACCGATTGCCTGGGCCCAAATCGGATAAGCAGCCCCGGATGCGTATGCCAACGGTTCGTATTTTAGAACCACAAGACTAAATATTATCTAAAATAGCAATATGAATACAGGTATCTTTGTATTAGTGGTTAGACAAATTTGCACCGAATTCACCATATTGCAAAAGTTGAATGTCAATTTCGTAGGCATAATAACATTCTGTCCAGACTTTGTGCCACTAGTAATATGACTACAGGAATGTTTGTATTATTTGCTAGATAAATTTGCACCAATTCCACGCATAAAATTCAATCGTTGGAGTTGAATGTCAATTTCGTAGATAAAATTCGCTCCAGAACTACGGGTACTAGCTCCACAATATATTAAAACACGATATTCTACCGTCACACGAGCAAATAAATATGATTCGTAATAAATATTAGCCTGTGGTTTTAGACATATACGGTGGGTCTATTTAATATCCCAAATGATAGGCTAGTCAAACATCAACCGAAAAAAGTTCGGCTGCTTGTTTCGAGAGGTTCCTTAACCAACCGAGTAACAGCTCCTAAATTGTTGTGGTTGCCGGTATCATTCGAAACCATGTAATACGGGTCGATTCTCGTCACCAGAAGGTTCTTTAACACGTACCAGAAGGTTCTTTAAAGGGTACCAGTAGGTACCCTTTAGATTGTTTGATATGTTGGCTTAGCGCAACCCCCAAGGCCCTTGGACTTGCATTATACCAGATCTATTAAACAACCACAAAACGATTGTCTACGTTCAATGCTCAACATAAACCGGCAGTCAGGATGAGGTTATTGGGTTAAGTCAAGGTTCGAAACATAAATGGTATGTCATGTACAGCGTTCGCCAGAAATCACTATGATATTTCGAGTTGCTCTTTCGAGAGTTCGGAAATATGAACATTATAAATAAAATTATATTCAGAAGGAATTTCTATCGAGCAAGTCGTGAGCACAGCCGTTGTCCATGACGAAAATAAATATCTAACAACCACAAAATTTGTCGTTATAACCTTATCAAAAAAATACGTCAAAACCAGTGGCATAGTTTCATTCTATGAAAACCTCGAAAGTTGTAAAAATGTCAACAATACGATAGAGGTGATTAGCTGAGTCGAATGGTACCAAAATCATACTGTAAAACACAAAATTTGTAAAAAAATTGAATGAATAGCACAAAACATCTATTTTGTGTCGTGTTGTTACGTAGCATTTTACATCCTTATGTGATATTTCATTGAATTGCAAATGTATGATACATAATTTCGAACATTTCATACAATAAATATGCGTAATTAGTGTAAATAGAAATATTTTTAGTAAAAGTGTATTACACGTTGTATGGACTGTGTAGTTGGTACAGTTATCGCCAAAAATGAGTGTTGTATTTCGAACGAACGAACATCGAGCGAACATCGAACAAATTATATTTAGCATCGAACAAACTTCGAACAGATCGCGAACAAGTTTCGAACAGATCGCGAACAAATTCAAACAAGCAATAATTCTTTGAACGTTATGAAAAAATATATAGTTCTGCATGTGTATATTTCAAATTATTAAACTGTGGTTACATGTGGCTCACTGATGTTCTGTATATGTAGATGTATATATTTCAATTATATTCAAAATTCAAATTCAAAACCAACATTCTGCATTGCTTCGTGGATTAGCAGCTCAGTTGGCAAACAAAGAAACGCCTTCCAGCTTAATAATTGACGAGGATGCCACCAGCTACGGCGTAGAAAATTCTTGTTGGAATAAAGAAATAAGCAGCATAGAGCGGTTGGCAAAGCCCAAAGAAGTTAATTATACAACTCTAAATTCCTGTGCATCTGCTGATATTGCTGAGGGTCTTCTCAAAACGCCATTCAGGTTAAATTGAATATGAACACTGAGACTAACCAGAAGGGCATTCAAGCTGCCTCGACTCCTAACCTCAAACTTAGCGCAGTCGATATTAAGTCTGCGCAAAAAAGGCACAGTCAAGGTCGCATTTTGCTTTGAATCTCGTTAAAAAAGTTTTCACACCTGGAGATCTAAAAGGTCGTAATTGTGCAGGAAGTCGCGGTAAACTTTCGTTATGTCAAGAGCGTTTGTCAAGCATAAAAGAAGTTGTTCTTTCGCGATTCCCAACACATGGAATGGAAGATGAAGAAAAATGCTGGAAGCATTGTATTGTTATCGATGCTTACTTACGGCGTTTTAATCGGGAATATGAAAGTGTTACTAATAAGAAATAACTAAATGTAGAGCATCTAGCATAACAATGTGTGACTTTTACAATACTTTAGCATTTTGTGTATAATTCTTTGCTCTGCGATCGCGGTTGTATTTGTTTTGTATTTCTTGATTTAAAAGTAAAGCCACTGGGCAAAAAACGTTTTACATCAAGCAAAGTATTAACGCGTGTTTAATTTTGAAATCACGCGTTAGTACTGTTTGTACTAAAACTTATGACGCCGCATCTTGGATTCGCAAAAGCTTCGATTGTCTGTGCAACAATATGCTGTTCTATAGTATCATCCACAATGCTGAAATTAAATCTAGCAATACATTAAATAATAACTCTATAACGTACAGATGTACAAAACGTAATAATTTCGTGCACATTACATATAGCAGATAAAAATATTAATATTTTAAACATTAATATGTGCAGTATAATAAATATATGAGAAGCGCAAAAAAATATAAATAACAATTAAACATATATGTATATATATAAATACATATACTCGTTTCGAACACTTGTCGAGCAAAGTTCGAACATGTCTCGAACAGCTTTCGAACAAAATCCTAAGTTTTTCGAACGATTCTCGAACGAACAACACTCATTTTTGGCGAGTACTGTAGTTACAAATAATAATTCAGGCTTACAATACACAAAGCACATGAAGTATACTTCCATAGTATAATCCATAAACGAGACGGTCGGAATCCGATCATATGATTGAGCGCATCCAAAATGTTCTCAGCACCTAGATTAAAAATGGCCAAACCTTGAGAGGCCAAAGTGTAATGCATGCCGTTCTCCATATACTAAGCCTTAGCCTAAGATTAGGTCCTTATATAAGTCATACATTAAGCCTAATTCGAGGGGCTGCCGCACCCCGATGCCTCCACTCTAAGTTGTTCTGTTTTCTAACGATATAACGTATTACCCTCAGGGTTAGCTGGGCCAAAAAGGCCAACATGTAAGCTCGAGCAAGCAACACAGGAATACGAAAACGGTTGTGGAAATCAAATACGTAATTTGGTCAAAATTAATGCTAAGATTTTCACTAAACATTATACCATATTATAAAATGTTATAGAATTTAAAGCTACATAGCTGTATATCTCAGTAAGTTAGCTACGCAGCTATATGTAAGCATCATCAGTTGTCTATTTCTAAGCGGTAGAATAAGATGGCAAAATCAGAGCAAGATGCACAGATGGTTAGCGTTGGTTTCAAACCCTAGGTTCCTACATAAATTAATGTACAAAATAATGTGTTCTGTTTTTAACGTAGCTTGATTAAGCAGAACTGGATTTTACTGAAGCCTAGCATTACAGTGACGCTCAGAATAAAAGCAAATCTTTCGCGAAAAATTGACAACTTTTCAACTGCTATTCGTGAAAATGAAAATTTGCTTTTATTTTTGAGCGTACTACATCCTTCAGCGAAAAATACTCGGTCTATTGTTACTGCATTAATATTAGGCCTGGAGTGAAACATTCTGTGTAATATTAAAAGCATTCATAACAAATTGAGAGTTAATTAAAAGTTGTGTTTATAGCCTAGATAAATATAAAATATTAATTATTCGTATACAGTATCCGCCAAAAATGACTGTCGCTGGCGACTCGCTCGAAATAAATTTGTTATAAAAATAGAATTTACTATTAATTTAAATAGTCTCGAAACCTCGAGCGAGCCACAATGCCACGCTCACTTCTGGCGAGTACTGTAACTATGCCTAATAGCCGTAAAATTTCCAGCAGCTAGCGATGTGAAGTGTTTATGGTTAGTTTTCAGATCACTACAATATTACACAAAATAAATAATTTTCTCGAAACTAATTTTGTTATTTAGAAGCATTAACGTTGTAAACTCGTCCCGACAATATTCCATTGCTATCAATTTTTAAAATGGAATGCCACTCGAAAACATACCAAATCCCCAAGCCAGCCCAACGACTTCCAATAACACTATGATAAGTATATTAAGCCCGCTTGCAGCGTAGAAATCAACAAGCGTTAGCCAGTACTGACCAGCCTAAAATAAATAAGTCAAATTCGTCGCCTCAGCATAAAATTCAATTTTTGTCAATGCTATTGCAATTACGCATCGCCACTTTCGCACTGCAATTGCCCTGGAAGGAGACTGAGATTGGGGAACAGATAGGTAAACGATAGAACACGTAATAAAGTCCTATGCCTAGGATGCTAAGTTCAGTCCCAAACAAAACCCTGGGTTTATTTTTCGGAGGACCGGCCGTTTCGGCAGCTCACAACTTACTTCTCCTTTCGGGTCTCTGCTTTACTATTAAGTTGGCACTGAAATGCGAGTAGACCACGCTACAGGTGCGGTAGTTTGAAATTGAACAGAAGTTTTTATGGTATTAATGCAATTGAGCGTGCTACAAAACTGCAGTAATTCCTTGTTTCTAACAGACGCAGACTGAGGTGTGCGCGTGCACAAATTTTTGAGCCCACGAGTAGCCGCATAAATTAGAAGATTGCAAATCGGTAATCGAAGGCTTGGAGCATTTCTCATGTCCACGAGGCCTGCAAATTGTAAACCTAAATAGCTTCGAAGATTCCTTATTATAAATGTGACAATCATTATAAATACTGTAATTTAGTTTCATCAGTGAATTACCAGCGAATCTCGCTGCGCATGTATATACCATTGAGAATAGGAACCACTTTCATAGCCCACCTCTCCACCACTCAACGTACTTTTTAGAATAAATACCACCGACAAGACCTTTCAGACTGTGCCCACTAGTCTAAGTGAGGCCCCTAAACCGCGTCGGTGCCCAAACCATGTCAATGAGGCCATCCCAACACATCTCAGTGAGCTCCAGTTTAAACGTAAATTTACCTACATATGTTTTGAAACTCTCAAAATCAGCTTACACAGCACAAACATTAAATCCATTAATAAACACATCTATTTGCTGCTGGTTGAGCATTTGCGTTGTTTATTCCCAACGAGTGTTTGGCCTGTAGTGCACTAAATTCATGCAAAATACGTGGTTTTTGTACCAAATTCATATGCTTATACAAAAAAGCATAAAACAGTATTAAATTTTCCGCAAAGATTATGGTCATCTAGTTGTGCCTTTTACTACTGTTGGTTATGTCCAAGCTAAAGTTTGCGATGCCGACAGCCCAAACGAAGTTCTGCTCGTTTCTGCAATATAATCTTGCGGCGACTAGTATAATGGCAACTTCTTACATAGCTAGGCATGATGATTCGGTTTTGCTTGTTTATCTTTTTGTTTCTTTGGGAATTCGCCGACCTAGGTGCTTAGCATTCTTATATCTGTTTAAAGTATTAAAATTGCAAAGTCCTTAATGAGACGCTCATGGGTAGTAATTTGAACTACATCAATGTCCGGTATAATACAATATCGCCATCATAGCAGCATGGCGTGAGGCCCCATGGAGTCAGAGTCCCCTCTGCTTTCGGTGTATAGGTAAGGAACCTAGTCGCGGCATTGACTAAACAAATCTGTTTTTCAAACAGCGCCCAATGAACGGCACGTCCTATTAGTTCCAACAGCGGCCACTAAAACCATATCGACACACTAGTGCATAATTCACGGAAGTCCATTTTACTGATTTTGAGATAAGCGGTTTTTTATGTCTCACGTAAACGTCATTAGAATATACACAGTGAATTATAGGGATAGCATTAGCTTCAGACATGGGGATGTAACAGACTTATTAATATGCTTGTACTATAATGATTTGACCCAGAACTACTCCAAAATTGGACATACGTAAATTGTGCTCTAGGTGTTATATTCCATGTAATTGTTCAAAACACGTAAGTCCAACGACACAATTCCTTGTAATCAAAATAGCCGTTCAATGGTAAGTTAAGAGATATTGCAATATTGAATGTAAACTGTACCGTAGATATTTTCCGTGTAGTGCATTGTAAAACTAACCTATATAGCAGAAGCTTCACTCGCAATTGTCAGGTTCTTCCTCGTCAAATGACGGAATCGGTAACCTGTCAGCTTTCTCAACGTGCGGAAGTCCTTCGTAGAATGCGGCACATCGTCGGGGAATTACTCCTGACTTGATTAGCTCCATTAGTCCCCGGTACTTATTTGATGATATGGGCAACGGTATGTGGTATGCCGGGCGGAGGTTAGCCGCTTGAGTCGATTTTCGAGTTTTGGAAGATGTGATACGCATTTCATGAAACCCTGCATCGGAGTAGTTTACCTTGTAAAACAACGAATTTGGATGACCTTTGCGGTATCGGAACCACTTTGTCGTGAGCCAGCTGAACCTTTCTCCAGAAGTGTTCTTCGAACGATTGATCACAGACTTTGCCGCCAACTGCGACAAATCCAAAATATCGGGCTGCTCCATCAATATCACCTGATACGGATTTTGCCGACGCGCTGAAATGAGAACGGGCATCCATGCTTCCGGTGTGAAGACTTGCTGATGTTTTTTGGCGCGTTCTATCGCAGCGTGCATGGAATCCACTTCCATTTTCGTGTGTCCCGTTTCAAGAAATTTGTGATCGATAGTTTCCAACCCGCCATGTTGTACTTCGTTCAACAACATCACAGACACATTGATGTTGCGATTTTGTCCTCCGCACGTGTCTGAATACATCGTGAGTCGCCTGACGCTCGCAGGAAGGGCTCGAATGTACCGCAGAAGGCAACTTCCTATTTCGTTCGAGCCTCTTTTACCGTCGGTTTCTGTCCAAAGGTAACAGAAGCCACTGAGCGCTTCATGGCCAGACCGAAGTGCATGCTCTAACACCGTAAAATTATAGACACACAACTTAGACTTGTAGTACATCGCAGATACATTTGAGCACGGAGTATATAGCACCGACTGAAGGTCGAAAGACATTACAACCATGGCTGAATCAGTGACAGCTTTAGCTTTATCGAGGTGTTTTTCAGCTTGGGCATCGTCACTTCGCTGCTTATGCGGCTGTTTTATTTCAACTTCATAGCGTTCAAGCTCTTCCCCAGTCATGCCTTGAATAGCGGGTTTGTTGCAGGTTATACACTGGTCTTTTTTAGGCACGAAAAACCCAATGTTGAATTTTTGATGAAAAATTTGGGAATATACATAAAGTGAGGCTTGCTTTGCGGTTTGATAAACGCTGGTTTTCATCCACGCCAAGTACTGGCGATGCATTTCTGCTAAATTTAAGTTCGGTTCTAAATATTCTTTGGACGTTTGCGCCCTGACATAGTGCGATTGCATTCGGGGATAGCTTTTTATGTGCTCTTCTACAGATTTCACTGTGGCATCATCAGTTATATTCGGTGGATTTCGCTTAACAGGCTCAACATATTCGTCTTGTGGCCCGGCGTGTTCCCGAGCCGTCCGAATTGCACTATCATTCTTCATTCCTAGTGTAGCTAATAAGAATGCTTGACATACAGGTTGCTCAACCCCTCCAACGACCACATTATATTTGTAAGCTGACGTATGCTGTTTGTTTTCATCAGGTGTTTCTTTACGAGAACGGCGACGCTGTACAACGACAGCCTTCATGCGACGCAGTAGAAACTCTCGCTGAGCTTGAATACTGGCGGATGCGTAGTATGCATTGAAGACATCTTGCCTTTGCGTTTCGCTAATTTTTGTGGAGCACTTTGACTTACAGTGGCACTGAAACCTTAACGGATGACGAGCTGAAATCTGTTTTCCAGCGCGGCTGACATATGACTGACCGTGTAATCGAGACTGTTGACGCTTATTTCTAACCCAATCAGCTGGCCGGGGATGTTTGGATCGCTTTCGTGGCGGCGGATTGTTAGCATCATCGTCTATATCCATAACAGCAGGCGGACGCCGATGTTTCGATGTGTTTTCGACCTGCTGGCAAACAAGATCAATCGTTATTGAGACACTGTCAACTTCGTCGACATCATGGTCACTTGGTACGTAAGTAGGATCAGATCCTTCATTGTCATCACTGCTGTTGTCGCTATAGTTTTGTTCTGAGAACGAAAGTGTCCAGGGTGGCTGGCCTCGCATAGATGTTCCAACACTTGTTTTATAAACCTGCTGCGGATCGTGTGATGTCGAATCGGACGGTTTTGATGACCGCTGGTGCTCGCAAAATGCTGCAGCTGATGACTTGTTGCTCCAAGAGGTCGGAAGACAATGCTGCTGATGACTGTTGTTGCTCCAAGAGGTCGGAAGACAATGCTGCTGATGACTGTTGTTGCTCCAAGAGGTCGGAAGACAATGCTGCTGATGACTGTTGTTGCTCCAAGAGGTCGGAAGACAATGCTGCTGATGACTGTTGTTGCTCCAAGAGGTCGGAAGACAATGCTGCTGATGACTGTTGCTCCAAAAGGTCGGAAGGCATTGTCCTTTGACACTTGCGCTGTCGTGCGGACGTAGATGCTATGGTATCTACTATATACTGGACAGCTAGGTATGCTTCATTTATAGCGCAGATTGGATGGATTAAGCGTATTATATCACGTTGTCCGGTTACGAGGCTGTATTCTTCCATGTGAGCTAGTGCAGTAATAAATCGACGTGATGATTGTTTGCTTATTGTCATTAATTTGCGAAGTTTCGGATTATCAAACCGCACAATTGAACCCGGGGAAACGAAAGCATAATTATCATCGCCAAAGAACCATACATAATATTGTCCCGTTGGAGCTTTATTAGTTGAAGACTCAGGATTCGATATGATCGCTGGCCAGTATTTTGCGCGCCATTTTACCCAAACGTATTCATCAATTTTAAATTCCATTTCTAAGCTAATTTCCAATTTGTACTACTACTATATTTCTATACAGCTAATATTGAATAACAGATATTTCTAGCTAAAATAGTAAAATGTGAACAGTATAAACATGTATACGCTCAAGGCCGCCACAGGTCGTTAACCGGGCAGAACCTGCTACGTATCTATCTCGAATATCAAACGATCAAGCTTTCGCCTAATGGATTGCCATGAAAGAACACTGCTTGTGTCTTGAAGGCTTAAAATGTTCGGAAAGGTAGCAATTTCAGACTTAAGGAGCGCTAAGCTAGCTTTTATTACAATGATTGGCTTATAACCTATATTTTACAGTACACAACAGAAGCACTCAAGGCCGCCACAGGTCGTTAACCGGGCAGAACCTGCTACGTATCTATCTCGAATATCAAAAGATCAAGCTTTCGCCTAATGGATTGCCATGAAAGAACACTGCTTGTGTCTTGAAGGCTTAAAATGTTCGGAAAGGTCGCAATTTCTGACTTAAGGACCACTAAGCTAACTTTTACAATGATTGGCTTATAACCTATATTTTACAGTACACAACAGAAGCACTCAAGGCCGCCACAGGTCGTTAACCGGGCAGAACCTGCTACGTATCTATCTCGAATATCAAAAGATCAAGCTTTCGCCTAATAGATTGCCATGAAGGAACACTGCTTGTGTCTTGAAGGCTTAAAATGTTCGGAAAGGTCGCAATTTCAGACTTAAGGACCGCTAAGCTAGCTTTTACAGTTGGCTTATAACCAAAGTTTTACAGTACACAATTGAGGCTCTCAAGGTCGCCACAGTTCGTAAACGGAGCAGGACGTGTTATACTAATGCATTGTTTTTCCATTGTGCTGTAGCAGCTAATCACGTAAGTCCTCGTCTTTCACAGCGTTGACTATAATGTACAATCCACACATGTCCCACTTACGTGTTTTGTTCTTTTCACACAATGTCAACACACCAAATTCACAAAACACATAAGTCCTAGTTACGTGTTTTGTGCTCTTAGCTCCAGCAATAACGCGGACATCAATGAAATGGTTTTATTTAATTATTGTCTGTTTTCCCGCGTATTTGGACATACGTGAATTGCGCAAATGGTAGTACATGACATGAAACACCCGTATATGTGAAAAGCCCAATTTCGTCAAAATTGGACATCCGTGAATTGTGCGCTAAGGTGTCGTCATGTATAGCGTATTGCAATGCTTCAAAATTGGAGTTGGAAATTTTTCAGGTAAGACGTCTTCGTCGGTGATTGACTAAAGACGAATATAATTCAAATTTCTGAACACTTCACTTGTCCAAAATAATCAAAAATGCAAAAAAGATTCTTTCAAAATTTGAGCTCCAATTTTGCAACAAGTTTGAACTTGTGAACGAAAGTTTATGACAAAATGCAGAAGAATGAGAGCTGCAAAAAAATCGAAACCGTATTGCGGCATGCCTCGTTAAGTCATAATAATCATTCACATAAATTCAAAAACATAAGTAGAATACTGTGAGGCTTGAAAGATTGATGCATTTTGGATCGCATTGTGGGGCATAAAATTTTATCATAAAGCCAACCGCAAAAATACACCCACATAACATTGTTTCAGTATAGCCTTCGTTTAGAACGCGTAACAAAATAGGTGCAGTAGTGGTTGCAAATTGTCGAGTATTTAATTTTGTAATATACGGTATGGGATGATTCGTTTAATTAGTACTGTGATAATTGAGGTATGTGTACTTATAGTTTTGGTTCCAGTATTTTCAGCACTTACCAAAAATGACGCTCTCCTTTCGAACAAAAGAACAAAGCACGAGTATAAATTGAATAACATTTACCTATCCACGCACAAGTCTCGAAAAATTAAAAGCGCACACTAATATTTTCGACCAAAAATATGAAACTCCACCACCTTTATGTCAAGCAAAACATTAAAAGAGTAGCACTCATTTTATTGTAGTACTATACAGTTGAACTGAAACACACGGAGATTTTTTGTACAAAATGCTTGGATTATTCGTGGATAATTTGCGAATAATTTAACATCTCTGTTCAATATTGCTGTTCAGGAATTTTTCGCCAAAAAGATAGTTTTAGTTCTGTCCGTCACTGTATGTATCAGAAACGTGTTTTAGAACCCAACTCATGTCGATGGATAAATGTCATATGCTTATGTCGTTTTGTTCTCAAATTGCTGATCTCGAATTGCCGGGAGAACTAATGGTCCCGAAGGTATGTCTGAGATTAGATTTAGTGGGTTGTCGCAATGATTTTGTTAACTCATATTTTGACCGTGTATGCGTCCAGCCCTGAATCTCGGAAGTTTGAAGTTTAAGAGTGAAGAGTGATCAAAAGTAAGAACTGTATAGTGCACATTTTGAACGGCTAGTAATTTCTCAGATTTCATTGCTCTACAGTACCCGCCAAAATGATTGTCGCTCGCTCGCGACTCGCTCGACACTCGCTCGCGACTCGCTCGAAATAAATTTGTTCTAAAAATAGAATTTTCTATTAATTTAAATAGTTGCGAAATCTCGAGCGTGCCACTCGCTCGCGACTCGCTCGATACTCGCTCGCGACTCGCTCGAGACTCGCTCGAACTCGCTCGCTCGAAATGCGACGGTCATTTTTGGCGAGTACTGTAGCTCTGTGTACTAATGATGAGCTTAACGTTGGCCCTACGATAAAGTTGGTAAGCACGTAATTTCACTAGCGAATTCTGGATTCCGTGCTCAGTCTAATCGTGGAGTCATCGTCAAACACAGGTTCAAGTGCACAGCGAGAATCAAATATATTAGTTTATGCCCCAACTAGTTATATTTATTGTTATCTTTGCACAATGCTCTAAAATAAACCAAATTTTATTCCACGTTCCAAATATAAAAAGCAAAAACAAAAATTATCAATCCGTATATACTTTATGTAGCTTTCGTGTTTCTTTATAAGCGTAGTAACAATATCTGAATTACATAGCTTGAACGGCGTTGACACTATTTTCGTCATAATATTTCAAAGTGCGTCTTCGTTGTATGAAAACTATAGCATATTGATATTACCTGTCCTGCCGACGCATCTTGAATAATAGCATGTCAACTGTGCAGTTTTAACATCTAGGCTTAATTTAAATATTATTACTAATATGAGTGAAAATATTATATATAGGGCAATTGTCGTGCAGTGGCCACCTGTGATGCGACACTGAGGGTAACCCCTAGATTCAGCTATTTGGAGTTGTGTAGTGGCAAACTAGTAACTCTATCCAGATTGCATAACGTAGTGAAGCATAGGTACACTTACGCCTTTTGCGTGCACAGCCAATCAGCTCTCGATAACATACGTCGATATGCTATTATTTGGATATCACACAATACCGCACAAGTTAGAACAAAACTAACACCGGCAGTAAGTTTGCTATGCCCCAAAACTCCAAAGTGCAAGCTACCCGTCTCTCAAGAACCAGTCGGTAGTGGAACTACATTTTGTGAGCGGAGCTTAGGCTGTGGCATTACGAATGTAGGTACTCAATTTTATGTTCTTCAAATAACTACATTGCATAGGGCTTTATCATTGGTAAAAATATTATATTTGAATTCTTCGACCCAAAATACCCTATAATGGTTTGATCGAAACGATTCTATTTTAATAAATAATACAAATATTGCAAAATTCTCTATTTTAGCTGCATAAGCTTAACTAATTAACTAATTACTAATTAACCACTCAAAAATTTTTAATCCCAAATATCAGGTGCACACTCTGAAATGATAGGCTTTCTAACAAAGAAAGTTTTTTAAAATCGGTTCAGTGGTCCTTGAGATCCGTCGGACCGAACGAACGAACTAACGAACGGACGGACATCGACCTTTTTAATCCCAGACAGAAAATAAAACGCTTCGCTCCGCTCAATTAACAGTAAAATTAGGAATTTTTGTTAGATGAACCATGGCGGCGCCATACCCCCGTACCCATAGTACCATGGATCACGCAGTAGAATCAGCACCAGCCATTCAAGTTAGAAATAAAACTTGTTACGGGAAAAGACATGTATCTCATAAAATTTTGACCGCAACCACCATTGGCTACACATTCATTAAGGGTGTGTTTTTAGATATACATACATACACAGAAAGCATGAAAACTGCTGTAACGTTTCAATCAACTTAGAATAACACTCAAACTCTGACCAGTAATGTCAAGCGTACCATCTTTTGTAGTTTCTGCCACCGAGCTTCCCGGGGTTATTTTAGGCCCTCCCAGATAGGGGTCAGTAAACGGAAAAATTAACTGACCCCTAAGGGGTCAGTAGCAAGGGGTCATTTCGGAAACTAGGGGTCATGACCCCTTAACGGTCAGTAATTTATAAAAATTAATACATTTTTCTTTCAGGTGTCCCAACATACCTCTGTGGCGCTGGTTATTTTCATTTTTTGGCCATATATAGTATACATGCATATTTTAGGTTTGGTGACCAAATAATTGATCGTTTAGCCTACGATATGCGTGTATATGAGTTAGAAATTTTCAAGTGACCCCTTAAGGGGTCAATTTTTTGAAAAAAACGTAAATTTTAAGGGGTCGTTTTTGCGAAAAAGTAGGTGTCTGTGTCTAGACTGGAGCTCGCCGGGAGGAGGGGAGCCGATCCTTGGGGTCGCCCCCCCCCTTCCCCCCTCTAAAATAACCCCAGGCTTCCGTAATCTTTATGTTATTTCTATAAAGTAATTATTATTTTTTGTTACAGCAAATGACGTACTGCATGAAAATAGCCAAATTTTCGCCCTACGTTGAAACGATTTGGAAAAATGGGGTCGCAGTAAAGCGTATTTGCATCCGTGGCAATAATGGTCGAGTTAGTTGTTTACTATTATTTGTTAGTCAAAGTACAATCGTATACAATACCTAACCGATCGAATTCGATTACATTTATTTTGGTCCGGGACTATAATACATAATAAATCCATTCAATTTTCGTTTTCGTGTTTAATGTTTAGCCAAATAAAAATGATGCGTGCCATTGATTTTTTACTATAATTTAAATTTTTTTCCGACATGTTACATGCAAACAATAATGGTGCTGGTGCAAACCAATAAAATAACTCGTTCTCTCGAAAGGTGACAGTCATGTTTCGCGAGCACTGTACATTGACGTGACGAACATCATAAATGAAGTTTAGTACTTTAATTCTCGTTTCAATCTTACAGTATTTAGACCTACTAAATACTGTGCTTTTACAATTGCGGATCGGTGGTGAGGTGAAATCAGGCCGCTACACCATAAGCCCACCAGATTACCCTGGAAGTCGCCCCACCCTTGGCCAGCGTCCCCACCCTAAAGCACTCGGTGTTGCGCCTGATATTTCTGAACTAGATTATACGCTAGGACTGGTGGGTTTAGCGCCATTGCTTTTAATTGTTTGCTAGCCGGATCAAAGCAACTAATATTTTAGATCAAGAGAAATGGATAAGTAATAAACGCATTTAAACTTAAACTTCACTTATAATTATTTCAATCTATTCATAACTGAACCTTGAGAAAATCGGAGTATTCTTCGCAAAGTTACAGCCGATAGAAGTAACATTTAGGCGTTTTAATCCGGAATATACCTGGGGGAGTTCGAAATAGGAGGCCCTAAATCGAATCGAGCAGCTGACAACAGACTATAGCGAATCCAGAATCTGGCATCACCTGAAGTAAACTGTGTATTACGTATAGCCTTGGAAACTGGGACGATTTTATAAACAACATGTAGCCTTAAATCCTATTTTTTGTAATAAATATTACACAGAGAGTACTCAGAAGTTTCAAAACATAATAGGAACTTAGTGGGCATGAGACAAATCATTATAGTTGTTGCGGCCAGCGTATGTAGCTAAATGATCAATTTATTTGCAGTGTTTTTATTATAGAGATCCTAGGTTTTGCGCTACCTAATTTTGCTAACTAAGTAATATCTGCGTTTCAGGGTCGTGTACGTATGGAAATCTCGAGTGGGACGAAATATCAAGTTTCATGTTTTCAATATATCTTTGGCCTGTTTTTGCCATGTGTAGTCATTCTCGGCATTGATTCTATTATCAGGAGGCCTAGCTGCTTTATTAAATCACCCAGAACATAGTAAAAGTCTTCCCACTTCATGTTTCATTTTTGTATTTTCTGCGTCAATTTCAAATGTGGGGAGATATATTATGAATATGGGATGAGGACGAACATAGTATATTTTGGCTAGCGGGGCGAGGAAATGGCCGAATGAGGGATTTTCCATAATAGAAAGGCTAGAGACTAATTAGCTGTACAATGATCCCGCGTGGGCATGGTTTCAGTAAGCCAAAACAATCTGTAATAAAATAATGATTGTTATTGTATCATAGATTATGGCGTATTTACAGCCGTGCTTACAAATCTTTAAACGCACGACAGACTATGTTACAAGTCCATTTAGCTTGGACAGCTTTGATTTCAAAGATAGGTGCGTATGGTAGTTTGTTCAAACTAGTGCTATCGCACTCGTTTGAACTCGTCACAAATAGTACTACAATACTATTACTCGTACCTTGTAGAATGGCAAATCATTATGTACTTTTATTGTCTAGTGTACTATCTGTGCCGCTGCTGCTGCTTACACGTATTATTATCACCGTGTGTACTTTGCAGAAATACTACTACTGCTTGAATCGAATTGACAGCCCGCTCAAGGTTGTACTCGAGCAGACGGTGTATCAGCTGTATCGCATTGTGAACACTTTGTTGCTCAAAAACACTGTACGTTTATCATCTCGGAACTACAGTACGCGCAGGAAATGAACGTCGCATTTCGAGCGCACGAGTTCGAGCGAGTGACTCACTCGAGACATCGAAACTATTTAAATTAATAATAAATTCTACTTTTAGAACAAATTTATTTCGAGCTCGAGCCAGTCGCGAGCGAGCGACAGTCATTTTGGCGGGTACTCTACATGTCATGTTTATTTTTATAAACTATATTGTTGTAACAAAATTCGAGTGGGATGGGCACGATGAGAGTTTGAGAAATTATAAGCGAAAGAACTCTACCTGTGCCTAGAACGAGCCACAAAATGAGTGTCGTGTTTAGAATCCTTGTGGTAAGCGAGTCTCGAGCGATTGGCTTTCTCTGAATATCGAAATTAGTCAAATTTATATTTTAGAACGAATTGCTCAATATTACTTGTTTAACTCTAGCGACCAACTCTAGCGTGAGCCATGTATACAACATTTTTATGTAATTATTTATTATGTTAATGGATGTCTTGGAATATCATATGACACAATCATTACAGTACTTAATAGTTCAAAATTGGTATTAATATGTAGGTTTGTATATTATGATTTTTAATTGATTAAACTCTTCTACATGCTGTGCAGAACTCAGGACACTTAGATAACTTTAGATAATTTTATATACTTGTACCACATTGTTCCGCCTATCACACGATGTAGAATTTATGACTTTGCACTGTTATCGAAAATGATTATTATAATATTCATGGCTTATGTATTATAGCAGTAAGGCAGGATGCGGGTCCCTTACTTTTCAAAATTTCTCATGTGTCGCATATGTCCGAACTCCTCCATGTTACACTAAATCCATAAATTTATTATTAATCCTTTGAAATTCATGTTTTAGTTGATTTAAGAAATTAATACTATTAGACTATATTAAAGCCTGCAAATATTTGTAAAACATGATAGACAACTACAGACAAGACAAAAAATTCCCACAATTTGCAAGATTGCGGACAACCCAGTGTAATAGCATTATTCTAGACAAATTTTGCACATTTTAGCTGTAACTAAGACTTTAGTGTTCTCTACCTATGTCTAGACCACAATAATGCTTTATTATAGCTCAACTTTAGCGTTAAGACGCCAAAACAACAGAAAAAGATCGTTATAACAGTTTATATACTTTTTTGGGCTGTCCATTCGCTGAAAATTTTACCAGGGGGTATGAACCAGGGGACCTTGGTTCCGAACCGGGGGGGCGTCCGATTTTTCCAGGGGGCATTTTGTCAAGAGGAAAACGGTTAAAAATCGTGTCAGAAACTGCCAAAACGCATTTGATGGAGAAAAAATGCGATTTTGAAGCAAGTTTTGACAAAATTTGCGAAATTTTTGGCTTCAGAACGGAATTTTAGTACAAATTTTATGTACTTTGGACCTATTGGAAACAAAAAATTTCCCAAGAGGCGGTGAACCGAGGAGAGCCCAAAATGTTGCCAGGAAGCATGAACCGGGAGCACCTGTTCAGAACAAGGGGAAACGAAAAGTGCCAACCCCCAATTTGGAGAGCCCAGTTTTATACGGCGTGCTACTGCCTTTTCATGTCCTTGCTGTGTTTGTGTTGCTGGAATAATGGAATTTTTTGTTTCAGGAAAGTGCAAGTCGTTTGCTACAACTTTCAGTTCCAAACTCTATTCTTATTACGCCAAAGGTGGAGCTAATTCAAGATACGTCGCATGCGTTGACACTGCTCGACATGCTACAAGAAGTAAGGACGTCTGGTATTATGATAGAATTTATCAATCGTTTTGCATAAAAATTGAATTTTTATCAGTTTTTATTATTGCGTCAAACAATATTTTGAATTTAAATAGTAACTTCCGTGCCAGTATGAATAGTAATTTATACGATATTTTAGATTGTTATCTGTTGATCCGAAATGTATATTATGTCGAATAATGTCTCTCTTACGATGTAAATACGGAACGAACCTTGTTAACATCGAATTTGTTGATAAGAAACTTGTACTCAACAAGTCGTGTATTCAGTATACCGGGATAAAAATCAGAGGTGGTGTACAATAATGTTTCTTTGTTAACACTATACAACTTAAGGGCCCACTGAATCAAATGGGACAGTGTTATAGAGTTTCGCCTCATAAGATCGGGAATTCCATCCTTGCTTGCCGGGATTCATTTTCGTCCTTCGATCGCTCCGAAGACGGCAGATTACACAGAATAACACACGTGCAAAAATAACTAATCGCGTGGGATGCCATGGATGCATTTTACCGCACTGAACCTATATAGCAATAAAAAAGCAAACATGGATAAAAGAGAAATCGGCAACGTCCCGCTGTATACAGCGACATTTTCATTATAGAGCTCGGTGTCAGTAACTGATGTGAATAGACCAAGCACTGATATTAAAAAAGGCTGCATATAGCTGGACTCTCCATTCGCTGAAATTTTTGCCACTGGGCATGAACCAGCCCCCCTGGTTCCGAACCGGGGGCGCCCGATTTTGCCAGGGGGCATTTTGATAAGAGAAAAAACGGTTAAAATCATGTCAGAAACACTGGCAAAACCCTTTTGATCGAGAGAAAAGCGATTTTGAAGCAAATTTTGACCAACTTTGCGAAATTGTTGTCTTCATAACGGAATTTTAGTACAAATTTTGATCAAATTTTTTGTACTTTGAACCCAATGGAAACAAAAAAATTTCCAAGACGCGATGAACCGGGGGTAGCCCAAAATTTTGCCAGGGGGCATGAACCGGGGGCACATGTTCTGAACCAGGGGAACCGAAAAATGCCAGCCCCCACCACCACCCAATTTGGAGAGCCCAGTATAGAGTGAAAAGCCGAGACTCCATAAGCATGCGGGTTGTGACTGGATGCAGTATTGGGTTGAAATAGTAATATACTTTTGTTACTGTGGATTTTGGTATCACTGTATAAGAGTAATTTTAATAGAATAAAAAAAATATTATTGTGGTTATACAGTTATAACTTCAGCAACATTATTGTGTTAGTAGCGCAACCAAGACAGTGCGCTTATCAATAAAGTAACAAAATTTACTTAAAACAGAAAATAAAGCATTAATAGCCCATGTAAACACTATGATGATTGTGTTCCAATTGTTAAATCTGGGCATACTTCGATGAGAGTCTTCAGGGTAGATTTAGGCAAACATGTTCAAAATATAAGGGACTTTTAAGAGTGTCCAACAAGCTGCAGGCTTCTAAATCACAAAATATTCATTGCAGGCAAAACGTGGTTTGGCTCCATGGGCTATGCTGTTGCTAAAACTAACTTATACACCTTACTAGGTGACATTCGGCAGTCAACAGTTATTTTATTTATAGAATCACAATATTAGTTGAGTTATAATAATTTTAGCATTGTACAACGCTGAACGTTTGCGCCGAAGAGGTTGTCCTGTGGTACTACGAACAAATTGTGAGTGCTAAGACGCGAGGCGTTCAAGCGACACCGTCGCTGCTGAAAGAAGTACTGCGACAAATCGAGTCCACGCTACTTCCGTCAACTATTATGATTCGTCAAGCGCACGCCGTCTACAGCAATCCGACTCACTTTTATACATTCCGCAAAATGGTAAGACATTCGTGTAATCGCTATCGTTATCGTGTAATCACCTGATAATAATATGCGCCAGAGAAATAAGTGGGTGATGTTGGCTCCAGAAATTTTTCAAATTTGTTTGAACAGTGTTCGAAATATTTATTGTGGTCCTTATTGTCGAGTTACTGCTAAACGTTCGTTCGAGAAGTGTTCGAGATTTATTTACAAATAAATTGATTTTGGTCGATGCTGGTTTGTGCGGAATGCCACAGTCTTGATTTCTTCTGACAGCTGTGCATCCGTCAACATTATAATCGTTTGTAACAATAAATTAGGATCAATCTGCGAGGACAGTATAGTAAGTAGTAATTGCGTAGTGCAAGCGTTAATTTGAAAACCCAGTCGCTATGGGTTTGACATGCGTCGTGGTAAAGTTTTTAACATTGCTTTCGAAAATGACGAAGCAGAATTTTGCACTTACCAAAATGTATGCCAAATATGTAGCTGCGCTTAGAACACTCACACCCAGGTCTTAGGGTTTCGCTTTCGTATTATTTCCTATGCGGTTTGCTCTGTTTTACTGGTATGAAAGTTTGTAGTAGTGCAGTGAGGAGATATATAAGTTACAAAGCGACTGAGAGAGCACAGTCGCAGACTGAATCAATGTACATCACAAGGGCAGCAACAACACGCACGCGATTGCATTTACAGAGAAACCATACGCAATAATTGTCCAGTTACGGTCAGAAATAAAAGCAAATGTTTAGCCAATGTTCGCGCTAAATTAACAGCTGTTCTATTGCAACTGCGCGACCTGTTTGCGAAATTTCTACAAACAATTCTCGAAAAATTAGCATTTATTTCTGACTGTAATTATATTTTCCTATCAGGCCCATGCTGGGCTCTGTGTAACTTTATCAGAAATTTTCAATGTAACCACCACGTTTCGACAAAATTTTCTGTTAAACTCTCTTAAATTCAAATCTCATACACTGACAAATTAATAATGTTGTAGTCAATAGCCTAGCCTGTAGTATAAGGATTACAAGAATGCATTTTCTGGATGTATAAACTCATATACTCACCTGGAGCAACTTCGACTGATGGGGCAACATTGGCTACGTGTTGTAGCTTATCACTGGGCCATCCCACAGTATTATCTAAAAACTGTAGTCAATGTTGTCTCAGCTTACATAAGCTGACCATATGGTCAGTGTTGCCCCGCACATGTAGACCATGCTTATAGTCAGTGTTGCCCTGTAGGTTCAACCTTGACCGGACAAAATTGACCAAGCCTTTTCTAGCTGCATACCATCAGTGTTTATGCAAACCGCAAACACATTGCGGACCTCTGCCATACCTGTACCTTGTTGCCCCATACCTCTACCATAAGGTTCTACATCCATACATTATGTATGTATTATAATAGGGAATGTGCAGTAGTTGTAATATTCCGGATTTGGTTATAGTTGGCCGATGTGACTATAGATGTGTGAGCACGTATTAAGCTTTGACTTGCTAACCCTAAGATGTGTGTTATTGGACATTTTGCTGCCCTTAATCAGACCCAAAATTTTTTAGTCAGACCAAGTGAAACCGTGATCAGACGAATCCTGGGCCCCATGTCCGCTTTGAAAACACCTGGTTCCAAATATATCGAGCCTTCGAACTGTGCTACTGGGTTTACCTCAGACATTGATCAATGTATAATTGGTATTTCTTGTTTCAGATTATTGTATATGTCCGTAACTTCGCAATAAAATTTCAGGGTACAAACTATTGTTAGGTTTTATTATCCGGATACATCATAATATCGTTTTGAATAGTGTAGATACATAATATACAAACTTCTAAAGTGACCGACCTTTCTGCCACGTTCTACTTTATATTGTCTGACACACTTTTGACTTCTAACATACATACAAAACCGTCGGAAATGAATTATTTCTGGTTATTTATGTCAGCTAATCCCTCTATAAATGCGTTGTTTACATCTATTCTGATTAATTAATCAATATTTGTACTACTTTATTTTAAATGTCGAAGGTTCGTCGGCTTACGGGATGTTCTCAGGGGGGTGGGGGTGGACCTTTCCCCACACCCATCCCCTACCTTCCCCCGCCGGCATTTTCGCCGATCAATTTTTACTAAAATTTTTCATGGCGGGGGGCGTTCAGAGCCTTCGGTGGAGCGAGGTGGTAAATATGGGCTTGGGGGGTCCGACCCTTAGGGGCAACCCCCTATCCGTACCTGCGTACTTTATGCGTCGTACAGTACGCTCGAGATATTACTGTCGCATTTAAATCGTGCGAGTCGATATGGAGTGTCTCGCTAGAAATTTTGCAACTATTTTAATTAATAATAAATCTATTTGTAGAACAAATTTCAAGCGAGTCGCACGAGGGACAATCATTTTTGGAAAGTTCCGTTCTTTTCTGAAAGCATATTCGAATATTAATTTTGTTTTTAGCTTTGTTCAAATCTAGCTTTGGTCGGCCTCGCTGAATACGTATTTCACTTGACGAGGCTTGATCCTGGTCATATTGTAATCAATCGCGATAGCGGGTTTACAAGCGCCGATGGCCTTACGTTTGCTACAAGAGAATCTGCTACCGGTAAGAGCAATACACAATTCTTGCCGGAAACGCTGGCCGCCTTTCGAATGAGCAGTAACGCCTGACCGAACATTGAACAGGAGTAATATAGTAATATTTTTCACTGGCCATTAACCTCCTTCCCTCTATAGCGGAACTCCATTAAAAATATAATGTTAAACAGAGTCAAAGTACAAAACGTAATTGAATTCCTAGTAGTTTCGTGAGTGGAACGATCGTGACGAAAAATTCTCACTGGCGAGAGTGGTAAATATCGACGAAGACCGTTTCTGGGTTTTTTGATGTGGGCGGTTGATACACATTAAAACTTAACTTCGGTTGATCAGCTTGAATAGCGCGATAGCTTATTCGAAAGCTTAAAATCACTTTTGTTTCTTTTAGTCAGACACGAAAACGGATTCCTGCTGTTTATGGTCGTAAAGGTGGGCCGAATTCACTCTTTTCGAGTCAAAATGGGGTCGATAAAACATGTTATGGATTATTATCTCGGCAAATGGTGCAGATAATACCAAAATTAATCTGATTTTATAGAGCAAAAAACTTTATAAGACTGTATAATGCTTTACCACAGTAGTCGCATGAAATGACCGTTGCTCGCTCGATGTTCGTCCGCTGCTCGAAACGTTTTATAACACTGCTCGCTCGAAAGGTGACAGTCATTTCTGGCGATTAGTGTACATGACTCTTTTAGGATGCATGATATGGGTGAAATGGTTTTTAATGGGCCCATGAGATCCAAAATCCCAGCTATATGGGCGTTGGTCTCTGTTTTGTAGGGCAGTTCATCCTCTGCCTCTATAGAGTTGCAGATAGTGTACTGCTATTGTCAGTATTTACGCTGCAAGATTGGCTCAAAACAAGGTCCCGTGAAATCCAAAATACATAAAACGGCACTATCTCCGTAATATTTTCAGGTATTTGAGCGTTATTTCTCTCATTTTTAGAGCACTTTTTCTCTATGTAGTTGTTCTTTCTGATTCTTTAAATGCGCAATAAACGGTTATTATCTACTTAACGATTCTCTGCTGACGTTCGGCTCATTTTTAAGTTAATGCTCAACATAGCGGTGTATGTCTCGCTATATTTTCAGCACCCAGAATTCACAATCTTGGCGATGAGACAAGCTAGTAGTGAATAGAACTACAGTCACGACCAGTTAAGTGCAAAATAATCGATCGAAATTTCTATCGATTTCGATTAAACGAAATTTCGATCGCTTTCTATTTAGCGCAGTTACATAAATTTCAAAATTTTAAAATTATTATTTTCGCTTAAACGAAATTTCGATCGGTTTCGCTAGATTACGATTAAACGAAATTTCGATTGATTGCTATTTCGATCGTTTTGGCTTGCACTTATTTTTAGCCGCTACTGTATGGCCGCCATATCTTTTAATTAACTAGTCGGTAGTGGAACTACATTTGTGAGCGGAGCTTGGGCTGTGGCATTACGAATGTACTCAATTTTATGTTCTTGTAACTACATTGCATAGGGCTTTATCATTGGTAAAAATATTATATTTGAATTCTTCGACCCAAAAACCCTATAATGGTTTGATCGAAACGATTCTATTTCAATAAATAACGCAAATATTGCAAAATTCTCTATTTTAGCTGCATAAGCTTAACTAATTAACTAATTACTAATTAACCACTCAAAATTTTTTAATCCCAAATATCAGGGGCACAATCTGACATGATAGGCTTTCAAACAATATAAAATTTTAAAATCGGTTCACTGGTTCTGGAGATCCGCGAAAGACGAACGGACATCGAGTTTTTTGCTCTCAGACAGAAAACAAAAACGCTTCGCTTAGCTTGGCCTGCTCCGCTCAATAAGTGAAATACATCATATTCCGTTTTGCGATACGTTAAGCCGTAGCTTAAACTTCGCGTCATACAAAGTCTTATTATTCTAAACCTACGTCTACAGTCACGGCCAGAAATAAGTGCAAAATAATCGATCGAAATTTCGGAAATTTCAATCGATTTCGATTAAACGAATTTTCGATTGCAATTTCGATCGTTTTTAATTGCACTTGTTTCTAGCCGCGACTGTAGGTCGGCAGGCTGCTGTCATTTAACCCCTGCACTCCGCTGTTCTTATTCTTAGCCATTTAATGTACGGCCCCTTAGGGTGACATGAGCCAGAAATATATCAATAATAAATAGTATTAGTGATTGTCGAATGAATTTCTGTCCTCTTGAGCCATTGGTCCAAATATTAATTGGCCGCTCATTCAAATACACTGTTAGAGCGGAAATTGAAGAATGACGAACAATCGGTCGAACGAGCATAGGTCATTTCAGGCGAAGGTTGTAAAATGTTTGTACAATAAATTATTGGAACTCGCTGCACCGCATAGTTTTGAATAAACAATATTTTCACTCGACGTAGTTGTTCGTCTTGTTAGCTTATCATTGTATTTACAGTGATATGTTTAACCAGTCTGTATTTTTTCTGAGATTTAAATGTATTGTTACATAATACCATACTTAGTGTGCATTTCGTGTTAAAAGTATTATGGGATGTGTACGAAATAATTCACAAATTTTTTTACTGACTTACTTTTATACCAACATACTATGTCGGAACCTTTGGGATGAAAAGCTCAGCATTGTTGTGAAAATAGATAGATAAAATATCAAAGAAACTAATGCAGCTAGCTGCGTAATAATTTTATTAAGTAGATATACCAAATAGGGAAGTGTATTTTGATGCTGCATTCCTAATCAGATGAACGCATTGGGAGGAGACCACCATGGGCTTCTAGCCACAGTCATTGAGCTTTCTCTTTGCGCAATTTCACATACATAATTATCGCGCTTCTGTTTAACACTTAAAACTAACGCAGCACGATACTTTGAATTAATGGTTGCTGTGACCTAGGGTTTTCAACCCAACGGTTATAATGTTCCTCTTATTAATATAATATTGCTTACAGGATTGCTTAACGCCGACCGGCCAGTTCCGTTTCGAATGACTCCATGCCTGAGCGCACTCCTTGGAGCGACCCTTGGTGGTCAACTTGGACCGTTTATGATAGCAGCTGTGCGCGCACTTAGTCCGCAAACACTTCCGTTGTACGTTCGCTTGCTTCTATGGCACGCTTACAATATCGATTGTGGAAATACGGTTAGTTATTTATTTATTTGTTATACATTATGTTTACCCCACCTTCTGTTATGTGTTGGGATAGGGGCGAAATTTTACGCCAAGCATAATGGTTCAAACTCGTTTTACGTAATTTATACACCAATGTCTGACTAATAATATTTACATACCTTAGCCCATCGAAAATGTGTTATTCTGTATTGCGACAGTAAACTTAACCCACGCCCACCAACCATCTTATTAAGGTTAAAAAACTGTTACCGAAAACAATCCGAGCCTCAGGAAAATAATCCCCTGTTCCGTCCCCCGACATGACCATATTTCCATGAAAAGTGCCGAATTAGAACTCATAAGCTATAAAATTTTGTGCCGAAGATACATCCTTTTTGATAGTTACTGCACTTTAGCTTTAAGTTTTATTACAACAATGATTACAGCTCATGAAGCGAGGGGTGAATTTCGTTTTTACTGTATTATTGCATACTAAACGCCCGAGTGGCGAGATACTAACTACCGTTGACACTCGTTGAACATATTAAATTATTTTTTAACGTAAATTGTCTAAACTGTAGTTTCTTGAAAAGCCGTGTACCAATAAATTTTTGCCTAAGTGGTAGAAACAAGTACTTGGTGTGATCCAAAGTTTTGAAAATTATACCTGAAAAGATGAGTTGTTCTGTCTCATGTTTTCCAATAAGGGAGATAGAATCAAAGCCATTTATACCCCTATGTGAAAGCTACGTAAATGTAATTGTTTAGAAATTATTACAGACGATGAATTAAAAATTAACAAATTTACAAGTCTTATAAGGTAAAGCTTTAAAAATAGGATTTTTAGTGACAATAGGTAAATATGTGGAGCGAACAATCTAAGTCTCAAAAGCGCGTCATTTCGAGTCAAAACATTTTAAGCCTTCACCGACACTGATCCGACTAGCCTTTATTGAGTAACAATGAGTGTCACCAAAATTTTATCGTAATTAAATATTGTAATACCAACACGGTAATTGGGAGTAATTAAACAATACAAGCCTCACTATGTAACTACGGTAGTTAGAAATTAAGTTAACCATCGGTATATAAAATACTAAAAGCGCTTATCGGTATGTCTCTTTTTCTATGAACAGGGATTAAACAGTCTCCACTTTTAAACCAAAATATAGCCGAATTTTGTTGTTTCTCATCTATAACAGGGTAACCTGCTAAAGTGATAAAAATAAATTCTCATAGTACATGTAGTTTCTTTAAATTAAAGCGGTAAAGAAAGTAAACTTCAAATGTATGTACGACATATTTCCTGTAATTTAACGATACTTAAAAAACATCAACTCAACGTTAGCGTGGAAACGAAAAACGATAATTCCGATATTGTTTTATCTGCAAAATTAGTCGCTAAAATTAATTAAATATGCAACATATTATTATATAAACCTTTAAGCTATATTATGCGCTGTTTTTGTTTAGGGTGACAGCTTGATGAACGATTGCGACAGGCAGATGCAGCTAGTTACACGAACAGTGACCTCAGTCTCAAGCCGTCAAATTAGTAAGTACTAAACGTTTTTATAATCGTTCGGTTGGAAATACATGCTACAATATTGTTGAACTATTGCTACAGGCAGATGCAGTTAGTTACACGAACATTGATCCCAGTCTCAAGCCGTCAAATTAGTAAGTACTAAACGTTTTTATAATCGATCGGTTGGAAATACATGCTACAATATTGTTGAACTATTGCTACGGGCAGATGCAGATAGTTACACGGACAGTGACCTCAGTCTCAAGCCGTCAAATTAGTAAGTACTAAACGTTTTTATAATCGTTCGGTTGGAAATACATGCTACAATATTGTTGAACGATTGCGACAGGCAGATGCAGCTAGTTACACGAACAGTGACCTCAGTCTCAAGCCGTCAAATTAGTAAGTACTAAACGTTTTTATAATCGTTCGGTTGGAAATACATGCTACAATATTGTTGAACTATTGCTACAGGCAGATGCAGTTAGTTACACGAACAGTGATCTCAGTCTCAAGCCGTCAAATTAGTAAGTACTAAACGTTTTTATAATCGTTCGGTTGGAAATACATGCTACAATATTGTTGAACGATTGCGACAGGCAGATGCAGCTAGTTACACGAACAGTGACATCAGTCTCAAGCCGTCAAATTAGTAAGTACTAAACGTTTTTATAATCGTTCGGTTGGAAATACATGCTACAATATTGTTGAACGATTGCGACAGGCAGATGCAGCTAGTTACACGAACAGTGACCTCAGTCTCAAGCCGTCAAATTAGTAAGTACTAAACGTTTTTATAATCGTTCGGTTGGAAATACATGCTACAATATTGTTGAACTATTGCGACAGGCAGATGCAGCTAGTTACACGGACAGTGATCTCAGTCTCAAGCCGTCAAATTAGTAAGTACTAAACGTTTTTATAATCGTTCGGTTGAAAATACGTGCTACAATATTTACGCTACGTTAAATGCTTCATCAACTGCTACAGCTTTAAGTGTTTCACGCAAGCCCGGCGCTAAAATATCAGTGCCTCTAAAATTATAGTGTTAGTGGTCCCCAAGCTGTCGTGGTTTGACATGCCGCCAAACTTTGGTGCAGTTGCCTCCAAATTGATGTAAGTGTCTCGCAAACTATGACATATCCGGCCCCCGGACCCCCAGTGACGTCCCGTGGCAACACCCCTGATCCACAATATGTCATTTTTGAATTTTGTGATAACATATTCAAACACTAGGCTGTTGGAAGTAATTGAAAATTTCACAATATGTGAGGAGGTACGTCACACTGTTAACGGTTTGGAATTTAGGACTTGTACGTGGCTATATTCGAGGTGGCTTTAAGCGCTATGCGCCAGGGATAAATAAATATGTTTTGTTAGATGCCCATTAACTTATGAGTGCCACCAATTAGGCGGCATGGGAGATTCCAGTGCTCGTTTTTTATTCCCGGCATTTGGTGTAGTGTTGGACACCGCTATGCGTCTCCCAGCTGCTCCTCAACAGAACTTTAGCGGCCGTCACCAAAATTAAATAAATTTTCCAAAATTTCTCTGTGATATTTTGTCGTAATGCAAAAATATTCCGGTCTAATTATGTACGAAGTTTTTTAATTTCTCATGTTGAGTCTTCAAATGTCAATCATTCGCTGATCAGTCGTCGGCTACCGCCTCTAACCCATGGCCTTATACTGCACAAATACTGTATAATATCTGGTAAGTTTATTCGACCCAGCATTATCTTTTAACATTGCAATGAATTCTGAAATGCCAATAGTACTACTTATCAAAATTTGAACAGTATTTAGGAAGAGCGACTACGGATAACCATGCTAAAGTCTAAACACATGAAATAACTTATGCGACCGTAGCAAGCAATACTACGCCGGCTCCCCGCTAACACTATAAGTTAATACTCCATATTTTGCGGTTTTTGCCAAAAATAACTGTCACTTGCTCGCGGCTAGCTTGCACTGTTTTATGCATGGACGCAAACTCCGCTCTTGGCCACTAAAGTAATTTAAAAATGAAAACTTGTCAAAAAATAACGCGTCGGCAAAATTTTTTATGCAACCGTTTGCTACGGGGTCAGATAAAAATAACCTTACCGTCTGAATCTTGGCGAATTAATAAAGCAACATGTTTTGAATAGTATGATTTTTAATGCTTAGGTACATGCACAACTTCATTCAGTAGTCACGGCGTAGTAGTTAGATGACACGAACTGGTTAATTTATAAAAATACTGACAGTTGTTATTGAATGTTTAACTACATATTGCCCCTGATTTTTGATTAAATCCAGCGTATGACAGAAATAATTTGAGGTTTAAATAAATGAACATTGAACGAAAATTTTTAGCGCCTTATCGAAATAATTTGAATAAATTTAATAAGGCAGTAATTTTGGAACACTTTTTGTACCCAAAAGACCCTTACATCATAAACCATAACATTTATGTTACAGCGCTTTCGAAGTACGAAAATGGAGAAAGTGCAGTCCGAACACTGATTCTCGCGGCAACTAATCAGGACAATTTGTGTCAGATGGATCCACTGTGGCATCCTTGGTTATAATGAATGTGGTTCGCTGCGAAACAACTATAGTATATAGTTGTTTGTGTACCGCGTTAAAGCACTGTGCATATCGATATTGAAGCACAGTACCTTGTGCACTTGAAACTTGAAAGAATTCAAAAAATAACAATATAGTACTTTCGTTCATGCGCTACGGGTACATTCAGAATTAATTGCACATAAAATCGAACGATAAGGCAATCGATCGATCTTCGTTTAAACGAAATTTGTTAAACCAAAACTTTAATTTGTGCTAAACATTTTTCATTTTAACACAATCGAAATTCGTTAAATTAAACCGAACTAACATTTTTTATTAAATTTTTATTTTGACACCATCGAAATTCGTTAATCTATTTTCGTTTAAACGATCGATTGTCGTTTAACCGGAAACGATCAAAATCGAACGAAACTTTGTTCAATTTTTGAGCACTTAATTCTGGTTGTAGCTTTATGCATTTGAATAATTAGTACATTGTTACGATATTCTTATCGTGTTTACTGTATACTAAGCCCCATATGACGTTTACCGCATATTGGTATTGACAGTAATTGATTCCTATTATTCTCCTCATTAAAACTAAGCTAACCTCAATCAAAATGCCAACTATAGTTTCGCGTTAGTTAGGCATTGATATTTTGACGTAATTCCGGTTCACTGAGTTAAAATAATTTATACATAAGTTCTCCAAATAGGACAGTGTCCCTAGGTATTTCGGCTTTCCTCTGGCTTCCCTCGGCTCATAGTTCCAATGTACACCCAAGCACAGTCGACCCAGAAAATAAGTACATTCAAAAACGATGGAAACCGCAATCGACCGAAATTTCGTTTAATCGAAATGGGTCGATTTCAATGGATTATTATTTTGTACTTATTTCTGGTCGTGACTGCACTTTACTGCGTGACAAAAAATTAGATAATAATTCCTTATTTAGGCCAACAAAAATCGTTAAAAGTTTCCATTGCTAGATATCATTTAATATATATTGCAGTCGGTCGCTTTGTTGCAAATATGAGTTTTTAAAGTACTGCAACTGTTAGAGAAGTAGTAACTGGAACACCGCTAAACGAGATGGGGGAATGACCGTATTTCACGTCCGATCCGAGGACTGCCTAGGTATGCTTTCTACGATTTTGGTAGTTTGGATGAGCCGGCTAACTTCCGACAACCAGTTTAATCGACTTATTGCAAATTGGCATTGCCTCTGTGAATAGACTTTAGTTGAATTCGCATAAGCTGGCCTTTCCACCAGGGCAGTTTCAACCAGAAGACCGTAAATTCCTGGGAGAAGCTTCCTCTAGGTTTACTGGATAGCTTTGTCTCTAGGTTACCTGGGGGATTTATAATTGCATTTTTTGGTATTTTTCATGCCTTTACAATAGGCATATTATTGATTTTAATGCATAATTATTATGTGTCTACTGAAAATACATGTCTATTGGCCTAGCTTCACTAAACTTATTATTTTGTAATGAACAGTAGAAAATAAATGTAACCAGTAACGTAGAGTTTTCTTTTAACTTTTTGTTAGGGCGATCATTTCTGGTGTCATCTCAAAGTTCCTGGGGAGCTCGGGAGCTGACTTGGGGAAGCAACAATATGCCTGGGGACATTACCTGTGTGGAGCCGCCGAAATCCTTGGGCGAGCTCAAAAATACTGGCGCCCTTTCCGTAGAGAGGCCAGATAAGTTTGAACTATATATCCAAGTTTATGATTTTTCTCAATGCTAATTCATTTTGACACAGTTACGCACATTTTGATATAGCACAAAATGCGGAAGGTAATTTTCATATTGGATTTCCTCCAACAGTGCTTGTTTCGGCGGTAGCAATATAATGCCGGTCGCATTGTTTCGCCGTCGGCAATACTTTCTGTTTTACTAGCTTTATTACTCCGAGTGCAGCCATTTCCGCATTTTTAAGTCGCCGACGGCTGCACGGCTCGGGTCGTCTGCCCAGCACGCGGTAGCACAGATTTGCGTTGAAGGATTGATGGTCAGAGGTTTTCGGTTAGATTCTACAGGGATTTCCCAGCCCCCAACCTGCAGAAAAAATAGCAGTTGATTTTTTGTCATACTATCTCGTTTTGAAAACCCCCATGGGTTGGGTTATCAGATTCCAGTTTGCTGTGGGCTTTTCGTGGTATTTATTCAGATTGTATATAAAGCATTCAAACCAGCCTGGTGTTATTACTTAGTGTAAATCCAAGTGTAATTATGTTTGTTGTTAACTCAGTTGTGTAAAAAATAAAATTGTCGTTTTTTTCAAATAAATACATACATATTAGGATGATTGGAATTTGCAAATAACAAGCGTCTTTCACGACAGAGTAAATCCTGACAATTTTCTATGTGACAATGATATACAGAAACACTACCGGTGTTAGAGCGTGAGATTTCCCCCCGCGTCAGATTTCCCCCCGGAAATCTGACGCGGATGCTCGCGCGTCAGATTTCCCCCCGCGTGAGTTTTCCCCCCCAAATCTACTAATTCGATTTGAATCATGTTTCAGATAAATAAACTAGATTAGAGGCATGGCTGATATTACATGTGTTGACATACTAGGCTATCTGAAAAACGGTCAGTACCCCGTCAAAAAATGGAGCAAACTTGGACAGGCACAGATTAAGGACTTGAAGCGAAAACTTCGTTCCAAGGCCTCAAGGTTTCAGTATTGTGATGGTACGTATTTTTCGTTTATTTAATTGTATTTGATTTATGTTTCAGTAGTTTAAATTTTTTTCTACAGTCATTCATTCATAAATCATTCTAAGCCTCTGCCATTGATGTTGCTGTTATTGTTGTGGTAGGTGGGCAGAACTCCAATTTTTGTGCCTATTGTCCCATAGAGAAATTGGCAGGAGCACTCAGTCATGAAAAATGCTTGTCACTCAGGGACGTCGCAAGGGGGGCTTTCTTTGCCTAACAAACGTCAAGATATTAACTAATGGGGTTTTCACGAAATCAATTATGTAATCAATTATTATTGTTCTATATGTACTCAAAACGCAATATGATGTTCTAACTTTTTTACGGATTAACCTAGTTTTTTAAAAAATACAGAAAATTTAGGAAAATTGTTTTGCAAAACGAAGAATCAATTGAAAGAAGTGATTTTGGATGCCGCAATGCAGAACCAAATCATCAAGCAGTCTCATGATGATCGTGGGCACTTGGGTCGTGACCGCACTCGCTCTGTTATAACGGAATCCTATTTCTGGGACAACATGTATTCAGACGTCGATGCCTACGTGCGATCCTGTGTCAAATGCCAGAAGTCGAATCCAGCTGGGTTCGATAAATCTTCCGCTCAGTTGCACCCTATTCCCGCAACGTCACCATGGCATCACGTTGAAATCGATTTGGTTATGATGCCGAAAAGTATCAATGGCAACTGTTATATTATGACTTTGATGGACGTTATGACAAAATGGGCTGAAGCCGTGCCGATTCCTGATAAGTCAGCATTGACAATATCTAATGAACTGTACAAGATTTTTTTGCGAATGGGATTTCCTGCCGTGGTTTCTTCTGACCAGGGAAGAGAGTTTGTCAACTCAATCTTAGATGGCCTGCTGAGTGTGAACAATGTTGAAAGAAGAGTGTCGTCGGCGTACCACCCCAAATCTCAAGGCTTGGTGGAACGGTTCAACCAGACGCTCCAGCAAATGTTGCTGAAGATGGTGAAACACCCAGAGATGCGTGACTGGGATGTTTATCTCCCTGAAATGCTTTATTCGTACCACACGGTTCCGCAAAAGTCTACTAAGGAAAAACCTTTCGTCCTGATGTTTGGTCGAGAAGCAGTCTTCGTAAGTGAAAACATTAAGTGTGACAAAGGTTTAGTTGGTAGTGAAGACATAGTTGAGGACATGGTTTCCTCAGCAAAAAAGTTAAGGGATTTCCGTGAATCGAAATGGCAAACAGCTAAAAGCAACATCGAAGTAGCGCAAGCCAAAATGAAAATATACTATGATCGCAAACGGGCTCACGTCAAAGATTTCAAGATAGGGGAGCTGGTACTGAAGTTTAACGCTAAAAAGTCTCAACGGAAAGGGTCGAAGGCAGAATACAGTTGGTCTGGCCCGTACACCATTGCTGGAAATCAAGGCAAAGGAACATATACTCTGCAGAAAGATGGTACTACATTGAAAGGGAAGGTGAACGCCAGCCTTCTCAAACATTTTGTTGAAAGACCAAACACTAGCCAGTTGCTGTTCCAGCCACCTGTGGTGATGTGGCAAATCCATAGTCGTGACAAGCTAGCTATCTCTGGGTGTCCTCGATTCCATGAAGAGACTGAAGTAAAAACACTGCAATCTCCACAAAACGTAGTCCGCATGGTGGGTGATGGGAACTGTTACTTCCGAGCCGTGTCATACGCAGTGATGGGCTCGCAAGATCATCATGAACAAGTGAGGAACAAGGTGGTCGAATTCATGCGGGCTAACACTGAAAAGTTAAAAAATTATTCTGGAGATGAGGACTATCTCAATAACAGTGGAATGGAAACGGTGGATGTTTGGGGTACTGACGTTGAGATTTGTGCCACAGCGGCGCTTTTGAACACTGACATTCACGTATATTGCAAGACTGGCTATAACTACAACTGGCAAGCGTATCCAGCCAAAGTTATGGGGTCGCCCAGCACGTACAGTTGCTGCATTTATCTACAAAATTTGGTTAATATTCATTATGATAACGTCGCCGGCTAATTTTCTATTTATTTCACTTATCCGTTTTACTGTTGCATTTGTTATTATTACTTATTCTTCGCGAGTGAACAAATTCGAAATCCTAGAAACTGAATTTCAGAAGTCGAATTTTTTAGAGGGGGGAAATCTGACGCGCGGGGAAATCTGACGCGAAAGGTCCGAAAACGGAGCAATCCGCGTCAGTTTTCCGGGGGGAAACCTCACGCTAGCGTCAGGTTTCCGGGGGAAATCTGACGCTAGCGTGAGGTTTCCGCAGGAAATCTGACGCTAGCGTCAATTTTCCGGGGGGAAAAATTTTAGGGGGGAAATCTGACGCTGCGACACCGGCTTTCAGCTTGGCAAATTATTTTTGTGCAAGTACTAGCATTGATATTTTTGGTGGTTCGCTTTTCATCCCTGGGTTCCTCGCCTGGCCTGTAAAATATTGTGGGTCATTACTAAGTGGCCCATGTCGATTCCTGCCTCCCCCCACCCCCCTCGAAAGACCCGACCGCCATCTTCTGGTGCCTCTAATCTTGACCAAGCATGAGTAGTATATATCAGAAGTTATTTTTCATAGGCAGCTTAGCTTGCCTTTAGCAGAGCACGTCTGTTGGACATATAGAACTAAAATATTTTTTCCTGAATATTTGATATACAATACTACAATAATCATATTACGACACTGTATGACCTGTAAAATTCTTAAAAGAAGGCTATCGACCTGCAACATGAAATTATAAAAAGTCATGTAGGATTTGCGGTATTTTCTATCTAATGCATTTTTCTTGACCTGTCCTGCAGTGAAATGAAAACTAAATACACGCTCTCAAAATAAAATAATAATGTTTTACTAGCGCTTATAATGAAATATCACAGACAGGAAGAAAATGAAATACATTTCACGGCTCAATTAAAAAAGTTATATAAATAATACTAGAGAAAATACCAACACTTCGTATATCGAGGTCCAAAATTCATTGAAGCAGCGGATTTGCACCTATTTAGCATTTAGGCACATTACATATAAAATAATTGCTATGCCGTCTTCGATACTCTAAGCTTGAGCGGGGCCGCCGACGCCTAACCCCCGCACCTTTTTGTAACCATATGCATTGGCAAAATTCGGACAATACCCATAGAGCTACGTAATATTACTCGGTACTGATGCCTTAATATTTCAAGGAATCATCGTTGTGTGACTAATCTAGGCGTACGTAGACCATAATTCAGCATTATTAAAAACTGTGATCCCTTTTTAAACTTAGACAGATGACATATATACAGTATTAAACGCAGTGTTTACTACATTACCTGTAAACTCGAGAACAGACAAAATTTTTTACCATTGAGTGCGATTATCATATACATGTAAAATTATTTGATTGTATCTCCTTTTTTGCAAGCATGGATTTGAATTAATTGTAAACAAAAAAATTTGCCAAGAGGCAATGAACTCAAAAAGAGGGGAGGGAGTCCAAAATTTTGATAGGGGGCACGAACCGGTTGCTATTGATTTGAACCAGGGGAACCCAAAAATGCCAGAACCCCCAATTTGGAGAGCCCAGTTATTTAACTCATCAAGAAAATTTTAAATACAGTTGGATTTATATATACGTGAAAGGTGTATTAAAATTTAGGCGGCTATAGTAGTCCATAATTATTGTTTGCCGTTATATAGTATGGAATATTTGTCTGAGCATCGTTACAAATAAAAGTGGTACAGTATGCGCCCGAAATTAAAGCCGCCCGTCGAAGGAACAGCTAGCTAGTGATACGACGCGAGCAACGAGCAATCATTACTGTACCTCAAGTAAAACCACTTTTAAAGCAAAAGAAACAGCATGACAACGACCAAAATAAAGCAAAAAAATTAAAACCAACTTGCATTATGTAAATGTAAAGCGGAATTATTTTCATGAATCCTGAGACATAGTAAAATTTAAAATCTGGTCTGTTTGAAATGACTAGTCATCAATATTTTTTGTTCATCGCTCCAACAGATGACGATATTTAGAATTTACATCCAGTTTGCATTCCTGACATGGAAATTCTTGGACGAGGAATGGATCAAACCTAAAATTACGTTGTTGACAATAAATCATCGTAACATGGACCCAAAACTCACTTATGTTGATAAGAATTCAACATTTGAATGTTTTGTGATGTGACATTTTACGTCATGTGTATCCACGGCCCTAGCATTATGAGGACATCAAATTACCAACTAACATATGCCGAGCCATGTAGTACGGATAGGCTGCACCTATTAGACATTAGGATCATTTCAAGCTACGACAGTCGATATTGCTACGATGGTCGGGGGTGGGTAAAAGTGGATATTTTGGCCTGTAGCACAGAAACATGCATAGAACTGGCAAAAATGTTATTTACGCTAGCAAGCCTCATTACTTAGATATTTTTAAACAACAAACATTTTTGGCCTCACCCCCGCGATAAGGGGCTGCACATCCACATAGGTCCCAAATTGACAAAAACCGTAATGACTAAGTTTACGAACTGTTTTTTCCGTGTAGTGCCGTGGCACGTTGTTAGAAATTATGACCTTAATTCGTTCTGCAAGATTAGTCAGGTCTACACTACATTTTTAGTTACAGAATTTTAAAATCAACTCCAATCCTGGAGAGTGGGAGCTGCCGACATCGAATGAACACCAATTTTACCTCCCCGATCAAATTTTTTTTGGTAACTACTCCTTACTTATACAAGGTACATAAACGTTATTCATAGATCATGCCTATCCCCTGGGTACCCTTGAAAAAATATTAACCCAGGGGCTTCTTTTTACTTACCCCGTCGCCAGAGTCAAAGGATCGATTTTAGCACATTTGATTACCCCCCGACCATTGCTAGTTTGGAGTATGGTGGAGTGAGCACAACTCCATTAATTTGTCTGTTATGGTTCTTTCCCATGAGGAAGAGAATGGAGAAATGACCTGAGCTCTATCTCACGGCCCTGTTGATATCAGGCTTTTATCCCCCACCCCCGACAACCACCAAAATTTCGGCCATGTGACGTTATTTCGATGAAATTTCGCGTTCATAATAAATAGATCATGATAATAGCTCTCGACCACATATGCAATAAAATTTTTTGAAAAATTTCGAATCCCCCGACCACGTTACCAGGCATGTATAATGGCGATTGGTATTGGGTGCCATGTTGTACCCGCCACAGTGACAATGGTAGTACAAGATTGATTTTGAATAATTTAAGTTCGTACCATATTATAGGGTCACAAAGATAGTATTTTGGGGGCATGCCGGAGGCCATTTTACGGTATCTTGCTGGGCAGCAGGGGGTGGTATTTGGAAAGCCATAGCATCAGAACGGTTAAAAATTTACTATAACGACCTCAAATTCGGAATCATTGACGTTTTTTGGTCATAGAGTGTAAAAATGAAGATAATTGAAGCCAAAAAAGTCCTTAGTCATTTTTTCTGGGACAAAAGGACATCGTGGCGTGAATAACCCATGATTATACCTAATTGATGTATATGTAGCAAACACTCTCAATGTCCGAAGCCTCAGCGTGGGTAGCCAGGGCCTCGCGCAGAGTGGTTACTGATAGCGTCGGCATGGGGTATCCTAGTGAGCATCTATGGCGAGTAAGTACAGTAACCGCCAAAAATGACTGCTACTCGCTCGCGAGTCGCTCAAAATAAATTTGTTCTAAAAACAAAATTTATTAATTTAGTTTCAAAATCTCGAGCGAGACACGAGTGAGAAATGCTACGGTCATTTTTGGCACGTACTGTACATAGCCTTGCTTGGTTACGCATTTATTAGCTTCTTCTTAAAGTGATGTGTGGAATTTCCTAAACTTGAAGCCTATCATGATACTAACAAGATAGGATATTTCCTGTTAAGAAATTGCTGATGTTATATTTATTTGATATACTATTGCAGGTCAATACTTTTACCCGGCATTCATTGTCACTAAATAACGGAGTTATTTTCTTTTGGGTTAAGTTTGTTTTCTTACCCACCAGCATTATTATTCGTAAGTAAACCTAATGTGATCCCACCAATTATGCTATTTTGCATTGCCGCTGTTGAACAAATACTAGTGCCAGAAATTACACCCTGTACTCGAACAGAATTCTGACGATTATTAATTTGCAGAAAATCTTTTTCCTAATGTCCATCCAGTTTGCATGTGGATTATACAATATTCGCGAACAAATTTAATGAGATAGTGACGTCGCAGTAAAATCGATCCTATGGTTAAGCGCTAGGTGTTCGCGAACATACCTCTTAATTCAAATTCGACAAATTTTCGACTTAAAAATTTCGGTAATATTACTCGAATTTTCGTCAACGCAAAATGCCTTGATTTCAGGAGCTGCAGAGCGGTGTGTTAATGAACTGTTTCTCGCCCAATTTGATTTGGCCAAAAGGCTATCCGTAACAATTTATATACGAAAAATACAAAATATGATGGTTGGTTGGGTCATTTTTAATTTACTCGCGCATTACCATTAGGTTTACCATAAGTATAGCAGACATTAATTTTGAATAAATGCACGTTCCAACCCTGTAACTTCTGAACTCATAATGAAAATAATCGGTTATTGTGTTGTAGTAAAGGGTAGGCGTCACTATAGTCGCGGTCAAAAATAAAAGCAATAGAAAATGATCGAAATCGCAATGAATGGAAATTTTGTCTAACCGAAATGGATCGAAATTTCGATTAAAAGAAAATAATCGAAATACAATTTTGAAATTTAACTAAGTGCGCCCAAATCGAAAACGAACGAAATTTCGTCAAAATCGATCGAAATTATACATAGATTCTAGTAGGCACTATACTGAATAAGGTGCAACATAAAATGCTAAAAACCAAAAATTTTATTTTTAGTAAAAATTACGAAATAAATCATATAGCTAATGCTTACAATATTTACATTAATTATGTAATTTTTGAAGTTTTGTTGCAACTGTTGTAACTCAGCAACCGATAACGATATTTCGCTAAAAGATCTTTCTATTTGGTGCATTTAGATCTACATTGTCTTCAACTACCAATGGTATGCATATATGTTCGCCTGTTCGGGAGCAGCTGTCAGCAATACCATACTTCGCGCTAATATCAGGATGTTCTTCCGATTATCCTGATATTGGAACACTGGAGATAGATATGTAAACCGATTTAGCTTAAACTTTAGATGTGGATTTGGCCTTAGCTGGCTCGCCTGTGGAAGTAGTATAGCGGAAATAAACGATCGTAGCAAGAGACAGCAGGGCACATTAGAATTTTAGTGTAAAATTGAAGCTAATTTTGTTTAGTCTTCTCGACTATAAGGCCAGCCCGATCTAATCGTAGTAATGTATAATTTAACAGGCCATCCGAACCGCAATGTCGAATGATGTCAAAAAGAGTCACTCATGGGTTAAGGAGCTACATCATTTAAGTAAAATCCTAAGCGTTCTCTAACCTGTTAACCCAACAATATTAGCTGATTTTGCCACCAATCGATTCAGCTAATTGAACGGTATAATATATAAAACTCGAAATACTTTGTCACGATCATCTAACGGTAACTCTTACCTCCTCGACCGAACAGAGTCCAAAATGAATTATGTTTCTTCGAAATTAACATTGTCGGTCTGGAGTTGTAGTATAATAGTCCAAAAGACTCATTTTGTTATTACAGAGTATAATTTGTTAAAAATCAATCCCATTTAGCTCATATGTGCAATGCATGCATGTACATTGCATATATAATCATTACGTTAGATACGTAATGCCGGGTGACAATATTAATGCTGCCAGTCAGTTTCGTTGCCGACAACATATTAAAGTCATTTTCCTTAACCAACATTAGTTACTGTAACGCAACCAACCCAACGGACTTTCAGCGCAGCATCTCGTTTTCAAATATATAACAAAAATAGAAATTAATCGAACGCACATCACTCATTTCTGATGAGCAATTAACTTTCTTTACTATTAAACATACAGAAACTATTACCAATAATTCACAGCCAAGTTTCGTCTTTCTGTAGCATCAGGGAAAGACTGAACTTCATGCCACCAAAACGCTGGCAAGTATAAAATGTCTCCGGCATCAATCGTACAATTCAATGCGAACGCCCCACGAAACAGCGGAAACTTCTACATTAATAACTGTTTTAAGAATATTTCAGAAATAAAATTACTGAAACAACAAATTGTTTGTACAGTTTAACCTTTCTTTACAGAGAGTGGCTAAGTAGGGACCACCTTAAAGCCTGCTAAACCCCGAAAATACAACCCGTTAAAGTTTGGTTTTTGATTTAACGGTTTTTCCTGTGCTACCGTATAACCGGTCTTTAATCATTATGCTAGCACCTCAGTCGGATATAATAATAAACCTTAAACAATAATTATTACATAGCCTGTCGTTTAAGACAACCATATTCCAATGTTGGTTAACATTGGCTTATTATCCATATTTACCTCGAAATGTTCACCTATAGTTGGTCAACTTTCAACAATAGAATTTCACCAGAAACATATTAAACGGAATAAACTCAGTGTGTCAAATTTCTACATATGGGACTAAGATGATTTTTTCGATTTTTGGATCACTGAATTTAGAGTAACCTCACCCCTATAGCTTCTTACGGGAACCTCGGGAAAATCAAACATTCTAATGGACTCAGCGGGTCAAATTACCGTATATGAGACAGATTTTTCGACCCCTGTGGCTCATATAGAGAGTGGTACCCTCTCGATGGTTTCATGACCCCACACAGCTGCATACCGGGACCTCATGTCAAAAACATTCCAATCGACTTAGTGTCAAATTACCTTTATGAGACTAACTTGAATTTTTCTATTTTTGACCACTGGTGTTCATATGGGAAGTGGTGCCCTCCCGACAGTACCCTATCCGCTATAGCACCTTACCGAAATGTCGTAGACGAAAATTAATTAGACGAATCGCCTCAGTGTGTCAAATTAGCTTATATGAGACTCTGGGCTCTCCATTCGTTGAAGACTTTGGCAGGGAGCATGAACCAGCCCCACCCACTGGTTCCGAACCGGGGGCGCCCGATTTTGCCAGGGGGCGACAGTTAAAAATCGTGTCAGAAACACTGCCAAAATGTTTTTGATGAAGATAAAACGCGATTTTGAAGCAAATTTTTAAAAAAATTGCGAAATTGCTGGCTTCAGAACGTAATTTTAGTACAAATTTTATGTACTTTGGACCGATTGGAACCGGGTGGAGCCCAAAATTTTGCCATGGACATTAATCACGGGGCACTTGTCCTGAACCAGGGGGAACCGAAAAGTGCCCGGGCCCTCCATACCCTCCCAATTCGGAGAGCACAGATACTAGCATAATTTTTTTCGATTTTTGGACCCTCGGTATATATAGGGAGTGGTGCCCTCCCGAAGATACTCTGACACTCCATAGCTACTTACCGAAATCTCGTGGCGAAAATTAACCATTACAATCGGCTCAGCGGGTCGGGTCAAATTACCATATATGACACTAACTTCGTTTTTAGATTTTTGGAGCCTTGAGGGTCATATTAAAGGGTACTTCGGAATGTAGCCTACGTCCCTATCTCCTGACCGGAACAGCAGAGGTCAAACCGAATCATTCCAATATGTTCAGTAGGAATTTACACTTAGCCTAATCTATTTTGTACTAAATAATCCAAAGAAAGATACTAATTGTCAACTAATTTCCTTATATACCGCGAAAGTGTCGACATCGTAAGGTAGCAGCAGCAGAACACAATCGACATTAATTATAGATAAAATAGTAGTGGCTGTACCATGACAGCAGAAATGAGAGGAGTGGAACAAACTATAAAATTTTTCAAATTTCCAACACATAGCGTAACAGGATCTTTAAAATCATTTCTTCAAAGCTTTCCAACACACTAAATATTGCAGAAGCAAATATTTTGAGGATAGAAATTATTTGAAACAAAAAAGTACGGACTAAAAACCGAACAGAAAAAAGGAAAACATAAAAAACTATTTTTGTCCCAAAGATCTATTTATCCTTTATTTTTAAATAATTTTAAATAAAATGGGGGAAAGTATATTTTTGATTTTATTTCAAGCAAAAAAATATAGGAAATCCCATTCATGAAGGACTCAAAATTATATTATAATGAAGTAAAAATGGGAATATGACCATACATACACGCTTGCAGAAATACATTCGCCTTTTATCGCTAAACAAAAAGACAACGCTACGTTTAGAAAAATGTAATCAGGTCTTTGATATTTTAAACGCAGGGCTTCACTGATATAGAACAGATCGTACAACTCAATAAGACACTGCACGCATATATCCAGACGTATCGCATAATTCCACAAAATCATACCTCAAAATCAGGGCGAGCAATGTCAACCGGTGACATTGTCATAGAAGTGCTTTCCATTAACCCACCACGCTGCAGTTTTCCATCAACGTACCTGCAATATGTGATAAATTTAAAATTTTTCTAGCATTTCCTGTCTTTATTATATTTATTAACATCGCTGGTATTTTTATTTTCATTCGATGTTTAATTGGATTGAAACGCGACAGTTATTCAATATCAAGTGGAATAAGTCAGAGCAGTTAACCCAGAAAACTAGTACGTAACTCTATCGAGATTGCAGAACGTAGTGAAGCATAGGTACACCCTACGCCTTTTGCGTGCACAGCCAATTAGCTCTCGATAACATACGTCGATATGCTATATGTGGATATCACACAATACCGCACAAATTAGAACAACACTAACACCGGCAATAAGTTTCCCATGTCCCAAAACCCCCAAGTGCAAGCTATCAGCCTTCCAGAACGTAAGAGTAAAATTAGGAATTTTGGATCGATGAACCATGGCGGTGCCATACTCCCGTACCCATAGAATTATGGATCACAACAGTGCAAAATCAACACCAACAATGAGTTTACCATGCCCAAAACCCAAAGTAAAACTTTTCAGCCGCCCATGACGTCAGAACAAATTTTTGAATTTTGGGTCGAGGAACCACAGGAGTGCCATGCCTCAAACCCCATAAACCAGTCCCGTAATCAAAAAACAAAAAGAGGCATCGGCATTCATCGTTTTACTATGAAATAAACCTAACCGGAGAAAAAAATTCGAAATATCAGACAAAAATAATCTTGCTTCCGTCACGGGTACTAAAGAGAGGTAAAACCCTTTATTTTGCTCTCTAACCCCGTAACTTGGGGGCACCATAGCCCCGTACCCATGGGTCACAGAGCAAAACTCACACTGGCAATGAGTTTCCCATGCCCGAAAACCCCAAATAAAACTTTTCAACCGCCCAGGATGTCAGGTAATCAAAAACAAATGAAAAAATTTAGGTCAGACCGGGTTTCAGACCTTTAACTTGGGACTGAGACATACATACAAACACAAAGACATGACAGCACAATATAAACTTGAGCCATCTTTCATATCATGAGTCCAATTAAAGTAGTACCTCAACGGAGTGCGACCAAGTATTATAGGGCATGGTATCCACTTCGTGAGCCGATGGGCGCTCAAAATAATGAAAGGACATGAACTGACGGCAATTTCAAACGAAGCGAAGAGAGACTAAGTATATGGGCTGACCACTAACTGCACCTGGAAGAATGCAGGTTGCACCTCTGCGGTGGAACTCTACGGAGTGAGAAAGGGTGGCTGATTGCCATACGGGTACCAGGAATATCCAAACCGAGTAGTAGTAACTTAGCATGCAATATTGAATCAAGGAGTACCTACGACATATAGTATCATCAATACAGTGGCTGAGGCTTGCTATGGAACAACTTCGAACTCTACTCAACGTTATTCTATAAATTTTACCAACAGTTCGGAAAGATATATGTTGCAGTTGAAAGCATTAAATGACAATTACCGAAGTTCAGCTTCAATAATATGTCCCTCGTAGAGCTTTGCGTTATCGTACGGCTCAAACAAAATCAGCTGCTTTCGGCCGCTGAGCTAAACAGGTTTTATATCATTTATTATTAAATTAAAAGCAAATTACAGTTAAATGTAATAAATCAAGTTAGTTCTAGTAAAACAAACATTGGCACCAAAACAGGCTGAATCAGATCCTTGTTTGATTACTAAAAATTCTCACAAAAATGTTAGTTTAAGGTTAACGGGTGCGATTTTATGTTTAATTCGCTTATATTAGCGGTATGGTAATATAAAATACGTATAGTAGTAAAATCAATTCTCGAAGCCATAGGTAGCATAGAACAAACAATAGTTACAGTAGCCTAACGCTATTTCCAAACATTTCCGTTCTGCAAACGCTTAGTATCTAACAAGAACGTTTAAGTTACGTTAGCTAACATAAGGCACCTTTTTACACACCATAACTGCGTTCCGAAACACTAACCTATGTGTTTATTATTCGCGAACGTGTGTTCTTCACTAAAATATGTTAAAATAATAATGTGAAAATCTTAATCAAATTTTAACCGGAAATCCGGGAGCCGAATACAGTATATTGTTAAATCCGTATGTTTTATTCAAGAACATGACACTGTTCGACCATCGACTTGCAAGAGCATTTTAATGGGAATTGCCAGTCAACGCTTTAATGCTAACAATTTCTAGTTAAAGGTGATCGCGAACGCCGCAAATTTTTGCTCGATAAATGGGTACGTTTGCCTTTACACATAAAAACCTGTTCGTGAACATTGATGTGGTGGTACAATACATGGTTGCGAACACTGATCCCATACTTCAATTAAATTAATCACGACTAAAATGTCGAAAACATCAAGATAATGCAGAGAAAAATGTTTACGAAAGAAACCCAAACATTCGTGAACATCATATTCGTACGTTCATTGTTTTAATACTTGTTTTCTAAGCACATATTAAACTGTAGACGTTCGCGAACATCACACTTGAACGGGCATTCCTTATAAACCAGTATCATAGTTCAGTCGCAGTAGATTTTCCGGAAATTATCGATTGAGTTATTATGCAAACAGCGTTAGCGAACGTTTTGAATATAATTATAACAGTAAATTATTAAATTCTCGAACAAGATTATATAACGGAAAAATGTCCGTGTTTACGTTCGATAACACAATCGAAAATTCACGACTTTAATTTTTAGTCGAGAAGTAAAGTGTTCGCTAAGACCTCAAAAGCAATCAGCAAGCAGTCTATTTCTTGTTCATTTACGTTTTGGATGCATTACCTAAAAGCCCCGTTTTTGTTCTCATCCAGTGAAGCGAGGCGAAGCCGAGCTACGCGTTTTTATTTTTTGTCTGGGAGTAAAGAGGTCGATGTCCGTTAGTTCGTTCGGTCCGGCGGATCTCAAGAACCACTGAACCGATTTTGAAAAACTTTTTTTTTGATTGAAAGCCTATCATGTCAGAGTGTGCACCTGATATTTGGGATTAAAAAATTTTGAGTGGTTAATTAGTAATTAGCTTATTAGTTAAGCTTATGCAGCTAAAATAGAGAATTTTGCAATATTTGTGTTATTTATTGAAATAGAATCGTTTCGAATAAACCACTATAGGGTTTTTGGGTCGAAGAACTCAAATATAATATTTTTAGCAGTGATAAAGCCCTATGCAATGTAGTTACAAGAACATAAAATTGAGTACATTCGTAATGCCACAGCCCAAGTTCCGCTCACAAATGTAGTTCCACTACCGACTAGTATAATTTTATGAATTTCGTGTTCACTGAACAAGCTATGGCCAAACGCTAATTTCAAAAGAGGATGGAAGGCGACACAGCTTAGGTTTACTTATGTATAACACAAAGGGCCGGTGAGCTTACAACGACAAAACGTCTGTCTCTAAAATTTTGCAAATTTTTTGATAGTCAATCACTGTACTAGCACAAACACAGATTCACCAGCTGGATTCTACTACGTGTCGACAAATATGAAAATGTGCTTGAACGGTAAAATAAGTACTAATCACTACAAATATGAAAACGAAAAGCGAAAGCTTACTTGAATTAGCAGATTGTCAAATTCATCAAAATGAAGCTTTCCCAATGTATTACCGCCGCTCAGCCAAATATTTAGCGCATGTACGTCTAGGATATCGGTAGCAAATTTTGGTTCAACCAGATCGGTAATAATATCTAGCAAAAAATAGTTAAAATATGACAAACGTTCAGTGTTATGGTGCCTTCACATGTCAAACTTTTTGCTCAAATTTTGAGCTCAAAATTTTATCAAATATAATTGACTGCAATTTTTAATGGAAAAATACGGCAAATATCCATGCATTAAAATTTTTCAAGTTCTATTTCTTGTGCCTGGTTGACTTAAGCAATACGCTACAAAAGTTTGAACAGTGCTAACTCGTTCAAATTCAGCAAAAATTCTTTAAAATTTTTGCCAAAATTTGAGCAAGAAGTTTGACATGTGAACGCACCTTAACAGAACGTTTGTCATATTTTAAAATAAAGTACTGAAGCAATATCTTTTTTCAGGTTAATATCACCAGATAATTTTCGTTTTACATTGCACTGACCCAGCCGTTACAACAATCCTGGATAATTGAATTTCTTTGACGAAAGTATATATCAACAATTTCTTACTAGAACTGACATAGCATGACAGTAAGCTATACCTAAATCCACCGTACAAAATATACTTGACACAGTTGTAAACTTTCCACTGACATAAAAGATTTTTTAAGACTGTGTTAAATTTCAATCTTACAAATGCTTAAGACATGCTTTAAGGCATTCCCGAAAATCATTATTGCCAGACCACTAAGGATCTTTATATATACAGAAAATCGTTTGAAAATGCATAATGTTAAACTACTATTTTTGCTGTTAGATTTCAATCAATTACAGTTCCATATATTAGTCTTCGTTTCAGGTTATAACCAAATCTGCAAGTCCTGTTTGAACAAACCATATCAGCATTTACTGCACCACTTTCGGTTATATGAAATTAGTCAAGCCAATCAGACCATTCATTTATCAAATTGACTGTTAATATTTCACAAATTTTCAGCTAAGATTGCTTACTGTATGACGTACAGTACGTGACAGAAACGTGTATAACCTTTCGAACAAATGAACAACAAGCAAACACTGTTATGGCGTCGTGCAAGCAGGATTTATTCGTCGTGCGAGCAGTGAGCGAACAGCTAACGAATGTCACTTATTTCTAGCGGGTACTTGAATGAGTGCCAACGCCGAGTTAAGCCAAGGCCACATATACTGGCGGCTCCATTCGCTGAAAATATTGCCAGGGGCCATGAACCAGGAACTACATGGTTCGGAACTAGAGGCGCCGAATTGTGACAGAAGGAGTGAACATGGTGCCCCCTAGCTTGAAATGGGGGTCGAAATATAAAAATTTCCAAAATTTAGTATTTTAGCGAAAAACGCTAAAGATGTGAATAAATATGCTCACGAACAGTGCAAAAATGTCTTTATTGAGGCAAAAAGCAATCACTCGACCAATTGTTTGCTGAAATTAGTCAAATGTCTAACTTCGAACAGGACTTTTGTAAAAAAATTTGTAAACTTTTATGCATCGAGAAGTAATTTTACCAAGAGGAAGCTAAAAATTTTGGTAGGGGGCTTATAGCCGGGAAGCCAAAGTTTTGCTAGGGGCCTCAGCCGGGGCGCTGATTTGTTGCCAGCCAGGGGACACCGAAAACCTTTGGTCCTTCCCACCCCCACTTTGGAGAAACCAGATATATACGTGTCTCCCCACAGCCTTGCAAAAAGTTGATGGGAACTCCTAAAAGAAGTGAAAACGTTCATTCTCATGGGAAATTGCAAAGTGGATGGGAGAAATTTGCTTAAAAATGCTAAATATTTTTCTGTTGTAAAACCATTTTCATTGTAAAAGACGACGTTTTAACCTTAGAATGTAGTGATAATTAACGTTTAGAAACATTTTACATACAAAAATACATTGAGACATTAATTTTTTGGATTTAGCTGAACATACTTGGCTTCTGCCGAGTAGGGGCACGGACATGGGGGATTTGGAAAGTGGGTGAGGTACCTACCTCCGACGAAGATAGGCCAGTATATGATCATTAAACATATATACGTAATCTGCCGGATATTTTTTAGATTAGTATATCTCATACAATGGAGCCACCAAGTTTAGAAGACAAACAATAAATTTTCACTCGCATATACCTTAATATTAGACTTATGTTTATAACATGGCAGAGGAGCGTCTAGTCGCAGCAGTTCACTACACTGCGTTGCCATTCCGTTTTCAACATGTTTCGCGACTTTTGTCCAAACACGACATGAAGTATATTAAACTTATGTTGTAGAAATAACGCTAAAAACATTCATAATTATATTTTTAAGCTAATCACGAATGCCTATTTTCCACATATTTCATTAATCCTAGCACTACTCTTACTTAATAAATAACACCAAACATCGATACAGTTTATTCTGACAGTATATAGCATCGCCTCAAATTTTAGTACAGACGCTACTGAAGATAATGTGGGAACTACGATAAGCAGCTAAATAGTAAAAATGACACATGAAGTCAACGGTGTTCCTCGATTTACAAGCACTTTGATTCCATTTAAATGAAATGAATTTTAATCGTGTTGCCACTACTATACTATCAGATTAATAAAGTTAAAACAAACCGATCACATCAGCCAGATTAGCAATAGCTGTGTGTTTAGCATAAAAGATGTTTTAAAATTCCCGCCAAAAGTCGATTTTAACCGAGTGAATTTCAATTCAGCTTTCTGAACTAAATTCAAAACGAACTCATTTTAAATCGAAAACCCAAAATGAAACCGTTTTCAGTTTTACCGTATCTGCGCAGGCATCGTAGTTCCCGCATAGCAATATAGCGTATTTACCAGCTAAATATTCCTTCATCGAAGTGTATTCCAGGTACGGTGTAACGTCGTCGTGAAACGCAAAGCTGCCGTCAGTAATATTATTTTGGTTCTGGTTTCGCTCGATATTATCCAAAAATTTTGCAAATGGCATATCGATACCAGCTGGACGTACCATTACCAAATCAGTGCGAATCAACTTTCTTAATACTTCCGACGGAACAACTTTGCGCAGTCGATCGTCAGACATCCATAATTTAGCCAATTCCACACCTTCGAATTCGCCGCGCGATCCAAGTTTGATATGAGCTTTGACCGCTCCAAAACGTTGTCTGTAATATATAATCCACTTTAAAACTTAACAGGGAGGATAAAAATTGTAATTTGTACGGTGCTACACAGAACCCATAAATTTGATAATTTGTCGGTGCTGCTAAATTCGATGCACCCAATATTTTTTGGGTACTGGTCGTAATACATGCAAATTTTACCCAGTACATGAAGAATTGTGGGTGCTAATGAATTGCACGCACCCAGTAATTTTAATGCGACAAATTATCCTACTATATATTCCTTCAGCTTTAAAACGGACCACCTACAAATTTGCCAAAATATACTGCTTAGGGATAGAACTCGTCCTGTTACTGACAAAACATACCTTTTATAACATAGTAGCAGTGGAAAGGGCCTATACGTTCTGTGTAGATTACAGTCATCCTTAGCAACGAAATAGAAACTTAAGGTTTGTTTTAAAAATAAAAGTTGAAATACGTTTACATGTAATTTTTTACATAAAAACAGCCGCCTCTATTATGTAAGTTGTCATACACAGGAAATTACATACATTGAAACGCTAACTACAATATTAAACTGTAATGAACTCCGGAACTATTTAATATATGCCATATTTATGACAAGTCTAGTAGTCAGGGTCAGTCTTTTTAAATCTTCGCAAAAACAGAAATTGCATACGATTTAGTACGCAACATTCAGGCGCGGCCACTAGCCATAGAGGGTTTCGTAATGTCGATACTGAATTGTGACAAAAATATATTGCCGGAACGGAAAATATGTCAGTGTAACTAAATTTCGAGCGAACGAAATTTCGATGGATTGCTTGTTTGATGATTGCGAAATAACACATACAAAAAGATTTTTATGTGCAGCGACAAAAGTTTCAAAACTGCTGCAAAACATACTGAGTTGTATATGTTTGAAAATGTTAACAAATAATATATAAATTGTATTAACTGACTGTTTCGCACTGAAGTCTCGTTTTCTTTTGTCAGCGCCAAAATATCCGAAACCATAACGCTAAAAATTTTCTAAAAAAGTTTAAATGATATAATGGTGCTAGGCAGCCACACCCGTAAAGACCATTTGAATGTGAAACTCATCTGCATTTACAAGTTCAGCCTTACGTCTCTCGAAAGTGTCCTATGGCGGTGAGTAACATAAATTACTTGTACGACAAACAAAAATTAAAATTAACGACTGTTGATAAATTAAATACACTCAGAAACATACTGCAAATTTTCTGAGTCCCTAATTTTGTACACAAGCTAGCCAGAGATCACCGCGTACTAACATAATTGTACAAAGCAATGAGGAGGTAGTGGCGATAAATTCTACACAAGTAACCACTTGTGTTGCCCTTCCCCACTAATAAACCGCTGACAGGGCGCCCCAAGATAAATAACGATTTTCTATTTTATAGCCCTCCAATGACTAAGCAATATTATACACTTGGCATGTAGTATTAAATGCTCTGTATATATTTGATCTTGATTATATGCAGCGTACGCCTGCATTTAAGACTTATCGTCATAGTCAATAGACCACCTAGAACACATTCCGCTTATCTACGCGTAACCGCTTAAACTAATTATCCGATTACGAACTACAATATAGGATGCATTGATCGGCTCAAACGGGACCATAACTGTTGGATAACAACAAAGCACACGTCACACAGTATTTAGATGAGTACTGTACAATTTGCAATATATCTGACCCATCATAAATTTACCTGCGGTTTAATTTGATTTACACAAGAATAAGGTACTCGCAGTATTGCAGCTAAGAACCATCTCCAAGTGTACGCCTCGAGTTACAAACATGTCCGCAAGTTTATACCGAACATCAGGTCACAGACACGTCACCGCATACTTGTGAAATGTAAAAGGCAACTATTGATAAAGTGCAATCGTAAAAGCCATTAATTTAACTTAAAATTATTAATAAAAAATTCAAACCTTAACAAATCGTTAGTCCAACGGCTTCTAGCTGGCCAATCTTTCGCCGCAGCACGGATAACTGTCGGTTTTGAACGAAACAGCATCTCAGTTTTAAAATACTCGGAGTCAACAACACCGGCACTGATTTCTTCGCATTTTGGAAGTAGATCTGATTTTCGATCCTGACCCGTGCATATTTCTGTAACATCCTTATTTTTGTAGCGCTCAATTATTCTTGGCGAGGATGCGCAGTACTCCGAATTATCCGTGCAAACACCAGTTTTATAGTATGACTTTAGATTGGTACAACGTTTCGAAAGCAGTCCCATCGAAAGAGATCCAGGCGCATCTAAAACACAAACTGAACAATACATCGCTTTCCTTGTTTAACAACTATAGCTGCTATGCTCCTGATGATCTCGTAAAATATTTTCGTGATGTTTGTGTACCACGATCACAATGCCACGAGCACGAATTTTTTGAACAATCTTTCGCCATAATTATTTGTTACTCGAGAAATGTAGGCGGCGTTTGATAGTGTAAGCACATGTGTAACAAAACAGTGCATGTAGGTAAATCAAATTGTGACCCAATTTCAAACGGCTATACCATTAATACCATAACCACCAAAACCAATGCCTACACATAAAACTATCATCTCGCAAGAGAGTGTAAAACGGAGTAAGTGTGGTTTTATCTATAATTGTCATTATGTGTACTCATCTGTAATAGGCGTTTGTTTTGTTTGATGTGCATGCCAAAATAGGAGCTCTGGAACCCGTAAGGCCTTATACTACTAGTCTGATACAGGTTAAGACACACCACCTAATATAGAAGTAGCAAAATCTACAGCAGCTTATCTAGGGCGCAGTAAACAACGCATAACCAAATAAACCAGTAACTCAATCGAGATTGCAGAACGTAGTGAAGCACGGGCACACCTATGCCTACACCTTTTGCGTGTGCATCAAATCAGCTCTCGATAGCATTCGTCGATATGCTATATGTGGACGTCATACAATACCAGCACAAGTTACAACAAAACTAACACCGGCAATGAGTTTCCCATGCCCGCAAACCCCCAAGTGAAACTTTTCAGCCGAGGACGTCGTAACAAATTTTCTAATTTTGGGACGAGGAACCATAAGGGTGACATACCTCAAACCACATAGCTCCGAAACCGGAGCCTTAATCGAAAAACAAAAAAGAGGCATCGGCATTTATCATTTTACTATGAAATAAAACCAACATGAAAAAGAAATTATAATATTAAGATAAAAATAACCTTGCTTCCGTGAAGAGTACTAAAATGGTGTAAAAACCCTCATTTTGACCTCTGACCCCGAACCAATGGGGCGCTATACCCTTGTACCCATGAGTCGCAGAGTAAAACCAATACCGGCAATGAGTTTCGCATGCCCGAAAACCCCCAAGTGAAACTTTTCAGCCGCCCAGGCCGTCAGCACAAATTTTCTAATTTTGGGACGAGGAACCATCAGGGTGCCACACCTCAAACACCGTAACTCCAAAACCGAAGCCTTAATCTAAAAACAAATAAAGAGGCATCGGCATTTATCATTTTACTATAAAATAAAACCAAACAGAGAAAGAAATTCGAATGTTAAGATAAAAATAACCTTGTTTCCGTGAAGGGTATATACTAAAAACCCTCAGTTTGACCTCTGACGCTCAGCCATGGGGCGTCATACCCCGTATCCATGGAACCATGGGTCGCAGAGCAAAACCGGCACCGGAAATGAGTTTCCCATGCCCGAAAACCCCCAGGTAAAACTTATCAGCTGCCCAATACGTCAGAACAAAACTTCAAATTTTTGGTCGAGGAACCATTGGGGCGCCATACCCCCGTACCTCAAGCCCCATAAATCCAGAACCGGAACCTTAAAGAAAAAACAAAAAAGAGTTATCGACATTTATCTTTTTACTATGAAATAAAATCATCCAGAGAAAAAAATTCGATAGTTAAGCTAAAAATAACCTTGCTTCCGTGGAGGGTACTAAAAAAGGGGTAAAATGGGGCCAAAAACTCATTTTGACTCCTGACCCCGGAACCAGACCCCAAATCAAAAACGCTCAGAGATATACACGGTAAATCGTCTATGCAGGTTGAGCGCAAGATCATGAAAATCAGTTAAGGCGTTCTCGAGTTTTGGCGATCACACACACACACGGAATTTAAGATTTCACCCCTGCAACACACAATCTCGACTACGTTCACTACGTTCTGATTAAAGGCAGACTAAAATGTTTGGTAAGACGGATTCTCCGATGGCATGCCTTAAACAACTTCAGCCCGCCTGACAAGATATGTGTGGATTCTAGGTGACCATACCATCGTATTCAAAGTACCGAAGGCTTGTATACAAATTAACCAAATATGGTTTCTCTAACAATTTACTATCTTGGTTAAAAGGATTTTTAAACAATCGCAGCCAAAAAGTTAAGCTAGGGACGAGCCTATCGAAAGAATTACAAATCTACAGTGGTGTGCCTCAGGGATCAGTCTTAGGGCCTACCATTTTCAACATTTATATCAACGATCTTAATGAATATGCTAGTGCCGCGCTATCCAAGTACGCTGATGATATAGTTGCCTATCGACGTATCAACCGTAAATTTATTCAAATAGATAATACGAATATGCAGGAAGATATAAACGGATTAGTAGAGTGGTGTAAAAAATCGTTAATGCCTTTCTCCGTAAATAAATGCAGAATGCTGCATCTTGCATATGGGAATAGAAAACACAATTACTATGTAGGCGATAAACAGCTGAAGGCAACGAACTCAGTCAAATACCTTGGTGTTCATCTCTCCGAGGACCTGAAGTTTTCTCAACATTGCCACCAGATTGCAATATCGGCTAATAAAATTGTGGCGATGTTACGCCGAGGATTTCTTACTATTAATAAACAATCGTTTTTGACAATATATAAAGCGTTGATACGACCAAAGCTTGAGTATGCAACGACAGCGTGGGCACCTTATATGAAGCGGGATATATGTAAAATTGAAAAGGTGCAAGCAAGAGTTACCAGACTCGTTCAGAATTTACAAACTCTGCCGTATGAACAACGAATGCAACGACTGGGCCTTCAAAGCTTGGAATGTAGACGAATGCGAGCAGATTTAGTGATGCTGTATAAAATATGTCACGGAATATCGCCGATTGAACTCTCAGAAATGTTTGAACCTGTGGAATCGATCAGAGTTAGAGGTCATCCTTTCCGATTGCGAATGAAATATACGCCCTGCCTACATTGTCGTAGCTATAATTTTACGTGTCGTAACGTCACCGCATGGAATAACTTGCCGGAGTGGGTTGTAGTGGCGCCCACTCTAGGCAGTTGCAAGTCCCGGCTCCATCGCAGTGGCGTGTTACAGTAAGGATTCGTGCTGCTGGCCTAGAAGTTTTTCTTTCAGAGCAACTTTGCGGGAGCCATTGAGTTGGCTCCGACACTTCGCCCGTAGAAAAATTCAATGGACAGAACAACAAACCACATGGATTCAAATATGACCACGGGAAGAAGGTGACTATATATACGTTTTAAATGTTATGAATGCAATATAACCAAAAATCTGGAGGCGGGACTATACTCCGTATGGGGTTCATCGACTCTTAACCTAATGAAAGCCAGTGAAAGTGCAACAAATATATACGGGTTGGGCTCTAGATAGCCAAACCATTATATTCGGGGTACCGAACAACTAACTAATTACATGTCCTGCACGCGATACATACCCAAACAAATGAAGACAGACTATACCATGCTGGCCATTGACTAGGAATTTTGTCAGGAGACATGAAGCGGGGGCCCCTCGTTCCAAACGGGGGCGACCGATTTTGCGAGGAGAAAAACTGTGCCAGAAACACTACCAAAACGCTATTGATGGAGAGAAAAAGCTATTGCTTATGAAACAAATTTGGAAAAAATTTGCAAAATTTTTGGCATCAGGAAGGAATTTTAATACAAATTTTGATCAACCGATTGGAAAGATCAAAATTTTGCCAGGACGCACGAATCGGAGGGCCCTCGGTTTTTGCCAGGAACCATCACCCCATTCGGATAGCCCAGCTCTTGAAATCAGGTTCATCGACCCTAAACATAATGAAAACGTCTGAAAAATCATGACATATTAGTGCTGCACTCTATTAAACCATCATTGTATTAGCGTACCGAAAAATCAATATATTTACTAATGGCCAGCACGCATTAGAATGCCAAACCACAAAAAACGGCATATTGGAAACTGGGTTCATCGACCCTAATCCCAACACGGACCTCTAAAAAGCCAACAATCAAAACACCGTATTCAGCGTACCAAAAAAACGGCATATTGGAAACTGGGTTCATCGACCCTAATCCCAAACGGGGCTGTAAAAAGCCAATAATCAAAACACCGTATTCAGCGTACCAAAACACGGCATATTGGAAACTGGGTTCATCGACCCTACTCCTAACGCGGACCTCTAAAAAGCCAATAATCAAAACACCGTATTCAGCGTACCAAAAAACAATACGGACAAATTCTTGATGAACTGGCCCAACACATAACCAGACAAATTAAAACAGACCACATTTTGGAAACCGGTATCTTCGATTGTAATACCCTCAAAACCCATGAAAAGCTCTAATGAAGAGAAACTGGACTTTAGATAACAAAACCATCGTATTCAGTGTGCATGATAAAATAAGATACACTCTTTGTAAGTTAAAAACCGATATAACTTGACAAAATATGAAAGTCGATATTTTCTGCAGACTCGACGAACCATATTCGGACCTACAGTGGTTCTACACAAACGTGTTGTTCAGCAAGGTTGTAATTCTAGATGAGCAAATTCTCCCTTTTTCGACGTGAAGCCTGTGTCGCCGGATATCGCTGCGAAATACTGCTACACTCATGGCCAGGTTTCTCAAAAACCCATTAAAAACCTGTTTTGCCATATTGACCCAAAATATGTTTGCGTTCAACTAAACGGCATATCGCCATTACTTATGCTATCTAGTGAAAAAATTATCGAACTCCATCACTCAATAAGTTATGAGCGACATCGACAGTAAAAATAAGAATTTTTCGTGATCGTTCACCCCAGCGCTCTCAGTGGAAATTCCGGAAGCCATTTCAATAAGTATGATAAATAAAACTATATATATAAGAGCGTGGATTTCATTATTTAAAATAGCATATCTAGAAATATTAAAACGCAGTTCACTTATTATAGCTGCAAAACCACAGGCTAGGCATTCACTATGCATCCCAAATTGGGCTGTTGGGGTCTTTGGAATTTCCGGCTCTCCTGTCCAAAATGCGTGAGTCCAGCTTGTAGCCGCTGGCTAAATTTTAGGATCCTCCTAGTTTATTGCCCGTTCCCTTTTATTTAAACTCATATTTGAAGCTAAAAAATTCGAAAAGATCGTGTTCATCCTCTATCAAAAGCGTTTGTGGTGCCATTTATATAGTAGTTAATCTAATTTTTCCGCGAAAACCCCGATTTTTAAAATTTATAAATCCCGGTTTGAACGAACCTGCATTCCCTGACAAAATCCGCCGCCACCTGGTTCCGCACCATGGTTCACCGGTTTATGCCCCTGGTAATATTTTCAAGAATTGCATAGTACAACATTTCGAAATTAATCGATTGTTGACGATGTATTTATATTGACAAATATAAATTTAAAATTCACAACATATGTTTTCGAAAATTATAAATTACAACAAACTTATTTCTAGATTAGAGGTGCTTGTCGCCCATCTTGTATTGTAACCGCCAGAAATTATTACGTTGTCATGAATTAGTTTCCAATTTCTTCTTGCAATAAAACCACTTAATAGCAAAATGTTAATAAACATTAAAATATTTGTCGCTGTTAGATAATATACTTCTATTGCATACTTAGCAGCAATAGTTAGGTATCATCAGAATTCCATTTCAGGAAAAAATATAAGCTAAACCAATGACCATGCCAATTTTTACAGCAGACCACGTTAAGTTTTGCATCTCGGTCACTGAATCCATGCATTCCCATTTAAGGAGGAAAACAAAATTTTGTTTAATACACTACTATTGGGTACTTAGCCGCAAGAGTTAGATAACATCAGAATTCGGTTTCAGGAACACATATATGCTAAACCAATGACCATGCCAATTTTTACAATAGACCACATTAAGTTTTGCATCTCGGGCACTGAATGAATGCATTTCCATTTAAGGTGGAAAACGTAATAAATATTAGGTTAGTATTGTTTAAACCAAAGAGCAGTCAACAGAATGAGACTCGAACACAAATCCAAACTCATTCTGGCTCAAAAAGTAGACTGAGTGGGCTCGGTTTGGGTGAAAAATGGTCACATAAAATATGTTATTAATTATATCTCGATAAACGGTGCCGCTATCTAAGCGAAACAGTGAAAAAGCTCTATAAAGTTGTATATAATGCTTTAGCACATAGCTATTTAGGCTTCTGAGATCAAAAGAGGTTTTCAAATGAGTCTATGAGAATTAAAATGTAAGAAAATGGTAATATTTGTGTATATATATCTATACAGGAGTTATTGGACTTACTTTGTAGAGCAATTCACCTCTTTATTGCTGCTCATAGCATGCTGATGTTGTCATTACTTATGTAGAGGGTTACGGCAAAAATTGTTTCAAACGGGCTCATGAGACCCCAAACACAATGAAATGATAATATTTCCTCAACCGCTCCATTTATATAGATATTCCTGATCTCATACCGCCGAGCAATTCCTCCTCTTTATAGCTGTACATAATGCTGCTGTTGTCATTATTTATGATGCTGGGTTGGGTTAAAATATTTTTAATGGCCCAATGCGACCCAAAGTACACGAAAACGGCAATATCTTTGCAAGCATTCGAGTTATATTCCTGTTATTGGTCTCATTTTTACAGCAATTAAGATGAATGTAGTGTGCTGCTGTTGTCAATTATTAGGCTTTATGGTTGGATCAAAATGGGGTTTCTAATGGGTCCAATAACCCTAAAATACAAATTAACGGTAATATATCCACAACCAAATTTCACATTCAACACCAAGGATTTGGCTCCTTGGCGATGAGACAAGCTACTACTGAATATGTAGTAATAAATATGTAGAACCAAATATATACACCTGATATTTTACAAAGACAAACTGATGATATGTCGACACACTAAAGTCAAATTTAAATGTAATAGCATATACAATCGCTTTCATAATTGTAACTTTGATCAACTAACCTTGTTCTACGGAATATAAATTAGTTAAAATTTGCTGCCGTTGCTCCCCAGCCGTGGTTACACCGTTGTGTAACGTCCAAAATGTTCCACAAACTTCATTTATTGCGCTCACTATTTCAGTAGGATTTCTCGGCCCGGAGAACAGCCTACCACGAATAGCAATCGTTTTCAAGTTTGGTGTATAAAGACATGTTCGATCAGGCAAATATTTAAAGAATATAACCATCGAATCCGGTGGATATTTGGAAATATCAAGGGGCAACGCTTTAGTCGATTGATTTCGGCCCATAGAAAGATCAACTCGTATACCATCGTGAGTAGTAAAATCGTTAAAGTCCAGCAAAACAAATGGTACTGATGCAGCAAGCTCTGAAATTTACAATAATAAACTCAAATTACCTTCGGTTATCCTAAAATCTTTCCAACTAGCCCTTTGACTTGCACTTTATAACACATAACAATGTTACAAAAGCCTGTGATGTTTATGAAACGAAAGCGCAAATTACACAGCAGTTATATAATACATACAAAGTTGAGAAAATATTAGTATCAGACAATAATATTTTAATATCATAGAACAAAAGTAAATACAAAATGGCTATAACATGTTGGACACCCTGCGAAGGGTACATATATCATCGCAAAATGCTATCGTTAACATTATTTAGCGAAACTGATGTCGGGCACAATCTTCCGTTTAATGAGTTTATATTAGCGATAAAGTGTTGTGGTATATATTTGAATTAAGCCACCTTGATGGTATGACTAGATTTGACAAGCAAATGCAAAACGAAAATAACAGTAACCTATGCTCGAATATATATGTATATTCGTAAGAGCAAAAGTGACGGTATCATAAAAACCACTACTGGGCAGTCCACATGCTTTCAAACACAGGGTAATTAATAAAGTACCATGTTCATTTTTGACCTTCGCACAAAAAAGGGAAGCACCACTGGACTTCAGCGGTTTCCCCAGACCAACTCCATCAGGGGTATTCTGACGTTATACTTATCAAGCAATCGTGCTAAAAATAAGCACAAATGGTTATACCATGAGGTGAGGCATAGCATCCGTTGAGTGAGTGTATGTACAGGGTCCAGGCTAGTTATCTCCAAGTTGGATCTGCGTGTCTGTTAGAGACATCTGTTATAGTCATCGTGGTCGGTTCGAACAAATTCTGTAACAGTGGACCTGAGCGGCCATTCGACTATATTAGTGATTGTGTAGATCTAATTTGTAACTCCCTTGTGTGACAATTCGGTGCTGTTTGGGTTGGGGGGCGGAATCAGCAAAAGGTCGCACGCCGCTGAAATTGGTACCAATGGACTCAGCTCGACGAGCTGAGTTCAAAAATACCGCATACGACCATTTCACCAAAATTTATTTTTCATTTTTTTCTGTTTTTACCCAATGGTCCCACCTGTGAAATGTCACCTGAAAATTTTGAAAAATTTTTTTTGCAAAATAGACATGATGCACCTAGATCGGTCCAGCATTACAGGAGAGACCGCCCTCTGAAGTTATCCGCAAGAACAGTTAACCACTTCGGAAGTAACCCTTTCAGAACGCTCGATTGATGATTTATTTTCCATTTTTTATATTTTACAGCATAATATTAAGCTATGGCAGCACGTGGCAGACCTCAAAATGCTAGATTTAATACTATACTTCCTGAACCTGATATTAACAATTTGCGCATGACCTATAACCAAATGGTGCGTACAACAAGTACATATGAAGATACTATTGTTCTGCTTGCCCAATCAAGACTTATCGCTAGCAACCAACAATATACATGTGGCGACTCGATGTATTTAGATGCGCGTTATGACTTCGCGTGCCTTGACAAGTATATACGAATGGCGTTGTAAAAATTGCGGAGCCAAATTATCTATGCGAAGCGGCTCATTTTTTGCCGGTCACCGGATCACATTGGAAACGACACTCGTGATGTTTTTCGGCTACATCAACAACTTGCCGTCAAACTTCATTCGCTTGCAAACAGGGGTCGCCACAGATACCATTACGACTGGTACAACTACTGTAGGGATGTCGCTGTGGCCTACGACCGTGATCATTGGCAAAACAGCATGTTGGGCGGCCCCGGTATCGACGTAGAAGTTGACGAGTCGAAGTTTTTTTCGACAAAAATACAACGCAGCACGTCGTCAGCATGGTTGGGTGATGGGCATGATTGAACAACAAACGGGCAAGTGTCTACTTTTCCACGTCCCCAATCGCACCATCAACACAATCAAGCCTCTAATATTTCAACATATCCGATCGGGAACCCGCATGATCACCGACAGCTTCCAGACCTACATCCAAGCACTGCGCCGCCTACCTAGCCCTCAGCATTATACTCACGCCACGGTCAACCACCATAACCGCCAATTCCTTAATCCCGACGCCCATACGCAAAACATTGATGGTCTCTGGGGAAATTTGACAACCTTCATTCGGCGACGCCAAGGTGTTCCTCATAGACTATTCCAGCGAACCCCTATTGAATTTCAATGGCGACGACAATTGGCTGAAAATATTGTCGGTGCACTCATTGCCAAAAAGGCTTGGTAAGCAGATTTGTAATCTCGATGAGCTGATTCTGCTTTTTCAATACAAGCCTGTGTTGCGATATATGGGCTGCGAAAGACCGGTACCCGTATGGCCAGATTTGGCAAATAACCCTTAAAAACTTGTTACCATTTTGACCCAGAAAATACGGTCGGAGCTGTTCGTATTCAACTAAAAGGCACATCCTCATCATTTTTACTATCGAATAAAATAATTTGTCGACACGTATCCACCCGAGAATTAGTTATGAATGACAGACAAAAAAGAAATTTTCACGATTGTCCCAGTAGTGGAGATTGCCGTGCGTGGTACTTCATCAATTCATCGTATGGTTTTATAAACGTAAATCTGCGTTTGTGCCATGTAATATCAGCCTGTCTTTTTATTGTTAGTTCACCGTGGAATGTTTCCAACGACACCATGAATCTGTTTTCCTACGAATTATTACGCGGTCTTCTGATAGAAAACGTAGCTTTTAGCTATAATCAGTGTGCGTTGGCCTGCTGTCTTGCGCTCTTTTATTGCGTATTATTCTAATATTCCGACAGGTTTTGCGCTAGACCTTTGAGATTCGAAGAAGGCTAAAGAAAACTGAAACGTTATTTTTATGTGCTAAAAACAAACGAAACTAGGTATATACCTAACCTACATATTTACAGGCATTAGATGTTACGCAAGGCGCCAACTATGGTCTTCCCCAGAAGATCTTCCTATTGGGGAAGAGGGCCACCCCCATACTAAGTCAACCCAGTTTGTGCGAAATTTGCCCCAGCTCATGTTACCCCCATAATTTTGGTCGCGCTCAGGTTAACGAACTGGGAGACGCGTCCTATAGTAACTTGGTGAACCCCGTTCTGGTATGGGCTACTAACAAAACACTTGAGGCCAAAGGTGGTTCAACATTTTTGAACCATAAAAGTGAAGACACAATTAAAATGTCATTGAAATATGTTGCAAAGTAGTCTTGAATTTATGATTGGTGCCGAAACACTTCACACCTTTTACAAAAATCACCACAAATATGAATAAAATATATATATATATACGTATTAACCAGGAACCGCCCTCCCCCATATTTCGGCTCCTCCGGTTCATGAACCGGTGGTATCGTTTACTCCCCCAATAAATTTTGAGCCTGTGGAGAAACCAGGAAGAGAGGAGGAGAACACGGCTTATCTGTGACAGACCCATCAGCATAAGCGGTGGACCATTGCTTTTCATAATTCTTGCCGTTCGGGGATTTTGGCGCCCCTGACTTATTCCTTCTTTGCCAAAACCAACGGGAAATCGGCAGTGGGGGCTGTCATAACCACTAAACAAGCAGGCCTTACTAACGGAAACGCTCCATCCTTAACAAGGGTGTTGTACGAAAGCGAACTGTTTTGTAATGAACTCACACTCACTAATAATGATGCATCGCAGTTGGATTAACGGCACATTTTCCTATCACTGCTCCCACACTTCTTAGCCACGAAGAGGAACGCAGCACTGCGCTGCTGCGAAACTATACATGAAGAGCCCAGCGCACTAGCAAGCTACACATATAGCTTTCTGTTGATGTTACACAACGCACTATATAGCAGATATCTCACATAAAGTTAAAAAATATAACTTGTCTGTAATCTCTAAGAATACGTACGTTACATTAATAAAAATCAAAAGTTGTAACAACGAAACACAACTGTTATATAACTTACCAGCATTCGACGTTTGGATTACCTTAATTAGTTCGCTTGTTATTAGCGAACAAGGTGTATTTATCGCCACAACACAAGTTTGCTTTAACGCATTTTCAAGTAGATCGAGAGAAAATTCTGGAATTGCAGTGACGGAGTATATGGAATAAAATGATATAGTAAGAATTCTAAATATGCTGCTGTTAACCACTGTCATGCAGACATAGATAAACTATTATGCATAAATACTAATGTAATTTTAATCGCAATAATACAGTGTATGAAATTTATTACAATGATAGTAGTATTATGAAAGCAAAATGGAGTATATAATACAGCTCTTGTAGCTAAAATAACGTTTACGAATAACATTTTTATACATCAAGAACAAAAATATTAAGTAATACAAGTGTTTTCGAGCACAATTTTAGAGCGTCACATTACTTGTTACTTTTATGCTTCAATTCCTAATCTGAAATTTGACAACCAATTTGAATCTTGATACTAACACTAATATAAAAGATATATATGTTCGGTGCAAACAATATATACACTTAACTATACACTAATTATGTCGCTTCAACTTCTGGACTTATTATATTCTTTATTTTATCATGACCTGAAGTGACTTCTTTACTTCCGGGTTGCAAGCATCTGGAGATAACAATGTTGGATGGGTTGACGCGTTTTCAAATCAAAATATACTATGATAAAGACAAATGTGTGATATTAGTGGCAAATATGTGCCTCTCTTCCTCCGAGGTAATGTCTGTTTGAGTTTTGAGTTGAGTTGTTTGTTTAGCTTCATCTTTACATTGTGCTCAACAGACGTACCACTTTGATGATGATTTGCAAATGATTCTTTTATAGCAAGAACATACACTGATAATATTTGAAAGTGGCTGTCCAGTGATAGTGTCTTTTTACAAAGGCAGCTGTGATAATATATTTATGATAGCGGTGAAACAGTAGTCGATAACCGATTTATATTTTTGTATACATATTTCTGGATTTATCTAAACACAGACCAGTTGAGTTTGGGAACAACTTAGCGTATGAAATGGAAACAGTTTAACGTGAGGGCGTGAACAAATGTCGCGGTAAGAATAAGTTTCTGTATATCCGCAACCTAAACCAAAAAGAAACTTTAGATTTTCGCCATATCCTATTGGAAAGGGTTTGAAGGGACGACCCTGAATGCAATGAAAGGAATGCACGATTTGAACTATATACGGACTGTATTAAAATCTATCTTAAATTTATAATAAAACTGATCGAACCGAAATCCTTTAAAACTGGAATATTTTAAAAGTGAGCTATACAAACCACAGCCACCGTAGTCAGCGTCAGGAAAACCTATATAATATATAGACCGTTCCAAACGTACTGAAAGCAGACCCAACAAATTAGCTATACAAACCACAGCCACCGTAGTCAGCGTCAGGAAAACCTATATAATATATAGACCGTTCCAAACGTACTGAAAGCAGACCCAACAAATTACTGTAGATTTTACATTCTACAAAATCGAGTTGGTCAATCCTAAACCCCTCCCCCGAACCTTAAAATATAGCCATGCTGGAACTTAAGACAACAAAGTTATCGAATTTAACTTACTTCATAATTCTTAACCTAATACGCTCTCGTTGAAAGGGAAAATACGCAATAACATGCCGAACTTTGAAACCTCATATTAAAGGCAAAGGTTTGACAACCCAAGTTCGATCCACAGCGGCCTAGGGAGTGGTCCCACAAATGCCAGCTAGATTGATACGCTGATTCATTATAGTGCTCTGTTTTTTGATGTGATGTCTATGTAACGGAGATGTGGTTGGCGGAGTAGAGGTAACATCATAGCTACTTTTGACAAAGAACCCTTAAAACCTGTTTTTGGCCATTTCGACGTAGAAAAGGGGTCGGAACTGTTAGCGTTCTTTTAAGAGGCACATCGTAACCACTTAGCCTGTCGAACAAAAATATTTCTGGAAATTCGTCCACCCGAGGATCGATTCTGAGTTACGCCGGCACACAAAAAGATAAATCAAGAAAATTTTCACCCTAGCGCACTCAGTGGAAACTCATAACACTTTGCTCTCTCCGTTCCAGCAAACCAGTTGTAATATTTTAGGTGTCCAAAGGTGTAGGGGTTGATAGGGGATATTTAATTATGGCGGCTATCGGTAATTAAACGGGGACGAGATTCGCACCTGAAGAGTCCTTGTGTGGTCCGAAGTGTGGCCAGTAGAATGCCGGTGGGACGCTTTCTGCGGCGCGAGTCTTTCTTTATTATCAGTATTCGTCTTATATTTTGCGATGCAGCATGATCGTTGCTCGGCTTATTGCTCGAGTTCCAGATAATTCCACAACAGACACGTATAGTAAAGTTTTATTGCAAGGCACAATAAAATATTAGAATACTACTGTTATTTTCGTAGATCGCTTGCGGCACTGCTTTTGATAACTGTATCAACGCGCAATACCGTTCTTAAGCTCGTAACGGAAAGCCGCGGAACTATTCTTTACTACCATATTTTTGATCACGCCAGGCTTACACCGACAGCACAGTCTGACACTAGATTTTGCACAGTCTGGCTCTCTTGTTTTACTGCACAGCCTGACACTTTGACTTTATTGCACACTTCGGCCACTAGTTCACCTTTTGCTCAACGATCACTAGATATTACTTTTGGTTTACGTTAAGTTGAGCTGCCTAGTATTTGGGCCTAAGTTCTTAGCCATAATTTATCACAGCTATTGTTTAAGGGTTACGACTGAACGATAGCGATTAGTAGTTCGGTTATCTATTACTTTACTAAAGCCCCTGTGGGTGGCACAGCGCACCCCCGGACGACTGGTGTACCGTGCGAGTATATAATTACCTCAACCTAGTCTTTAGATTTACACTAATAGTGCCAGTTATGTTAAACAAGCCGACCCCGGCTGGCTGCCGAACTACGTTACTAAAACTGTACGTTAGCCATCGACTACTGTGCAGTTGAAGTTTCTCAAATCGTACAAGCCCCGGCTGGCGGCCCGTACTAGAAATTGGAGGGCCCCGGCTGCCTGACCAAGAATAGTACGTGGCATCGACTGGAGGTTCAAGAGAGTATTAGGTTCCTTACTCGCCTGGTCTTCTCGAGAATACTACTTGCTCTGCCGACCCCGGACGGCTGCCAGACGTAACAAGCAGTATCTAAATCATCGGGTCCCACCGGTATTCTCGCTCTGGTATTGCTACCTCAACTCCACGGGGCCGAAATTTTTAGTGTATTACTAACCTCGATTATTCTATTCTACAGCTCTTACAAGAATTGCTGCCACTTTTTCCTGGGAAGCTAATATTACTAAATTAATTACTAATTAGTACTAATATTATTTATGAAGCCTTCCTATTAACATGCTCCATTCTATATGCCAAAAATACCAAACCAAAAGTTAAGCCAAGATCCGAATCCGGGTTGCTCAAGTAATTCTTTTTACGTGTTGAACAGTGCACTATACTCCAGACACTCTAACACGTACCAAGAACTCCAACGATCCATAGTAATAAACTTCTCAGCTTCGACTAACTAATCCTTAAGTCCGCCCAATGTCATAAGTAACAATAGACTACTCGGAAGTAACAAGCTAACACGGTAGCGGACACAATCGAAACAAAATGAAATTATTCGTTATACAAAACCCGCAAGCTGTATAAAAACCACCGCTGTTCACCGAGCTTCGTGTAGAGTTAGATTATAACTAAAGTTGTTACAACATAAGGTTAGCTAACAAGATAAAATAAAACACTTTATGCAAATTAGTTAAAATTTGAAAAATAAATTTTACAAATTTTAGAATTTTAAAACTCAAAACTTAGTGAAACATATAATGAAGTACTTTGCGAAAAAGGCAAAAAAAATGGGATTTTGGCCCCGGGACCCTTCCTACTAGATCCCCGACACCAGTAACATACGTACCCTGGATAAACTAACAAATATTTGGCTCAAATTTTAGCTAAATCATTTCATCTTGTGCCGTGCCAGGCTATAGAGCATAGCGCTTTCATTTTCACCAATTGCATAAAAAATACAAAAATTCTAACGAAGCGAATATTGGTTTGGAAATACACGCAGTCCGTGCCGCCCTTGTCAAGCTGTATGCAAAAAGATTTAAATTTCTGCTAATTTCAGGCTCAAAAAGAGGTTTTGACACTATTACTCATTCAGAGGGAAAATACTGTTGTGATATCGCTGCTAAGTTTTAAGGCCCAGGACCTTATTTGTGGTGAAAATTTATACCACCGACCACTGCTTGGGTCAGTTACAGCGGTATCAGCCAGGCAAGAAATAAATGTCGAATCAGATCATGCTAGTAACGATGCTATTAGGTCGTTTAAAATTCGATTAAGCCAATTCTGCAGTAAACCTCATTTGCTATAAAACACGCGCCAACCGATAACGCTCCACCAAGATACTACTGACCACATCGACTAAACATCAATCATTAGCCGCTAACCGACCCAGAAGAATACTGCCAGCTCACATAAGATAAAAGTGCCCACTCCACTTCGCAACCAAACAAATAACTCTAAAGAGCAGAATATGAGACCACACGATCACACTACGTAACATTGTCAGCCCAAGAACCTTATCGTAAACACTATATAGAAGCTTAGCGGAATTTCTAATTTTCACGAAATTTTTACGTAACCAATTTATTATTTGGGCCTCGCTGCGGGTACGGGCGCAAATTTATCCTTGACATCGGGGAAGGTCAATACTAATTCCAGCGCCAAAAGATATTTTGCAAGGGAATAATAAGAACCGAAATTTATCGTAACCGGAACCAGGAACCAGCGACCGGAACCGCGCTTTTAAACCCTATCCGGAATCGAAACCTGGTCGTCAGAACTTATATATTGTAAAACAAATGAAGGCAGAAATGAAGATACATTGGATTTAAAATGTAGTAAAGTAAGTTTTACATTAAATTTGATGCATTGCGATGATATTATTGGCTCTCTGATATTTTGAAGAGACTGAGAAAAAGTAAATACCCTATAATTGTCGATCGGTAAGTCTTGTTTTTTACACTCAGAATAAAGAAATGTGTTCCAATATATATAGCTTTGGGTTAATTTCGTCAATCTGAATCTGCTTCTAAAGCATGGGGCGTAAACTCAACACTTTGGCTCTGTCTACAATCGCACCTCTTTACTGGACATGCGTTTGTTACATATTATTCCGTAGGAAACTTGAAATTATTGATTTATATGGTTCTAAAAGAAAATAAAAGAAGGTATGTATGCAATAAATTTCTGGCCAGTGGTCAGAGGCAATGTTTACGCTAGCGCTGATGAGCCTCAGCTAGATAAAGATGACTGATCAAAATGCTATAAATGAGAGAACCTGTGATACTGCAATAAATACAGTCCATTACCAAGAATGCAGTTTCTGGCTGCGTTGCACATGCGTTTTTCCTCGAATGTAGACTGATTTACAAAGGTTACAAGTGCACTGGGTTGTGCTTGACATAATTTATGTTAGCCAAGCTTACAGCTAAGTACTTCTCGGTAATCCGTACACTGTTACCGAGTTAGACTGATTTAATTGCCTGATTTAATAACACATGCCGCATACTCCTGAATGGGTAAATAACTGTTACAAGCATCGACTTGGCTTTGTTTTGTTAACAAACTCTAGCCGGGTCAAAACGAAAAATTCCTACTGAAATTATGCATCCTACTCACGTTTCACAGGGCAATTTGCTGAGTTAATCTTTTCTTTTATTTGGATGTATTGGAACTTGATCACTGTGTATATATTACATGTTTGGACCACAGATGAAACAAAATGTGGACAATTTTAAATCGAAATTCCGGTTCCGCGTTATAGTTTCTGCCTTTTGCCGGAACCGTAACCGAAACACGACTTTCGCCGGAACCTTAAATTCTGGCTACTGCTGGCTATTTTGATTATATAGTGATTTCTGTTATATAATATTCATTAGTGAAGCTTGCTTGCGCTCAAGAATTCGAGTGGTGAGAACAATCCCCCGAAGTCTGTTGTAGAAAGCACACACAAAGCCTACACACAGTACGCAGGTGCAGTATTATATAAACCGTGAGTGATAAGTCATATTTACGCCCGCCTCTTTTGATAGCCAACGTATGCAGTAGACAAAACATCATCCAACGAGTACAAAAACAATGAACTAACAATTTAATAATTCAATAAAACCCTAAATTGACCGTGAAAAGAACGTTAAAGAATTCGAACCGACACTTGAGAAAAATCTCATTTTTCATACCAAGTATGAAGCTGAAGTGTGAAAAATACTTGCCACACAATATTTTTGCCACTCGCAATCAGCTTGTTAGCCCAGAAAACCCCATATCCGAGACTAAAACCAACAATAAGCACACATTTAGATGCATTTCCCACGACTTTTTACCAAATATGAAATTTGGCGCCAACTATAAGCTTATAGACTCCAGATTGGGAGGTAGTTGAAAAACTTGATCATCGTGACAAGGTATCGATGACAGTTTGATGGCAGCAAATATATTACGATATCGATGTGTACCGTACAGAAACGATTGGGGAGTTTTGGGAAAATATTGGGTAAGTTGCTAGACAATTAGGTTGAAGGTGGGGAGAAAAGGGAGTGCAGTAGGGGAGATAGAGGGTTAGAAGGATTTGTTAAAGGGAAGAATGAAAATGTAGGAATAGGATGAAGGTTAGTATATAGGAACAGGAAATTTTAGGAATTTGGAAGGAGAAAGTAAAAAATGGTCAAGAAAGAAATAGGGTTGCAAAATGAGAAATTTTAATTGAAGAGAGAAGAAAATGAAGTTTTGGGATGTTAAGCGCTGGGGAATTTAATAGAAAGAAATTTAAAGGAAAAAAGATTGTATTACTTTTGGAAATTAGCGCGGAAAGGGGTTAGCGGGTAGATTACTTCGAGGAAGGTGGAAAGGAAGGTACGCAGAAATGAAGAATTTGGCATATGGTGAGAGGGAAAGACAGGCAGATTAATGTGGTGTTTTGAGAAGAATGGTAAGGGGGAAAATAAGTGAAGTTTGAAAATGTAATAAGGTGTTGGTAGCAGGAAGTAGCCGGAAAGGAAAGGTCAGATAATAGAGAGTTAGAATGGGGCAATAGGAAATGAGGAGATTTTAATGGATTTGATAGGACGCTGGAATTTAATAGAAATTTAAAGGAAAAAAGATTGTATTAATTTTGGAAATTAGCGCGGAAGGGGGTTAGGGGGTAGATTATTTGGTGGAAGGTGGAAAGGTAATAAGGTGTTGGTAGCAGGAAGTAGCCGAAAAGGAAAGGTCAGATAATAGAGAGTTAGAATGGGGGAATAGGAAATGAGGAGATTTTAATGGATTTGATAGGACGCTGGAATTTAATAGAAAGAAATTTAAAGGAAAAAAGATTGTATTAATTTTGGAAATTAGCGCGGAAAGGGGTTAGGGGGTAGATTATTTGGTGGAAGGTGGAAAGGAACGTACGGCAAAAATGAAGAATTTGGCATATGGTGAGAGGGAAAGACAATTTTATAGGGTTGCTTAGAGGAAAAGGTTTTGAAGCTGAAGGGAAAAGATAGAAGTTTTTGGAAAACTATAGTAGAGGGAAAAGTGGCAAAGAGGAAAAGAGAATTAAGCCAATCCTGTCCTTTGGGAGGGAAGAGAGGTATTTAATGTAGAATGTGGGAGCGCGGAAAGGTTAGGTAGGGTATAGTTTGACGGAAGGAAACGCGGATAATGAAATTCTCGAAGGGTGATATAAGAAAAGGGTAGAATAGGGAAGGAATACTAGAAGGGTGAAGTAAAGGAAAGGAATACTTTTTGGAAAAGCGGAAAATAACTTGGGGAGTGTTGGGAAGATGGAAAAATATGAAGTTGTAGGAAGATGAAAGAATAATGATAAATATAATTATGAAAGAAGAAAGTAAAATTGGCAAATTAATCATTTAGCTAGCCATAAGGTAATGAAGATAGTTATTGTTGTAATGGGTTATAGGTTACTGTTAAGGGTCAACAAGACAACCAGTGGGGTGACCAGTCCAAACCTGCTCAAAACCGCTAAATTACTAAAATCTCCGGATTGGTCACCAATTTACTTATTATATACCTTCCTCCCCTGGCTTTTCTGTTCTTGTTTTTTAATTTAGTGCTAATTTGCATAATTAGCACTCATTTATTTTAGTAGCTAACATGTGTTAGCTTTGCTTTTCTGTTCTCAAATTAGCCTCATTAGTTCTCTTATTGAGTGTGGTGACCGCAGAGCTTATTTATTAGCTTGTTCGACTTCCGCTTCTGGTTTTTTCGACATTAATAGCAGTGGTGCGGATAATACTCTTTGATTATAATGCTTAACGCTTATGCTATGCGACTTTGATTATTCTTACAAGGTTACCTAGCTATCACGTCACATTCTCGAATTTAATACGAATCTTTGTAGTTTTTACTGATTATCGGTGTATCTGCTTACGGTTACTTGGCTTTCAGCAATATGATTTTTGGTTTTTGGTTTTGAATTTATGGATCGCGAATATCCTGCTAAGCCGAAAAAGAGTACGTTTGACTGAATTGGAGTATAATAATAATAATAATAATAGGAAATTCCCACCAACCACCCGGCGAAGCCAGCCTGGCATAGCTTGTGTACATTAAGGAGCTACTAGAGGCTAGGCTAATTACAATTTATTTAGCTAACTGGTACAAACCTGGTGAATATACAAAGACGGAATAAGTAACTACCTCATTTTGTTCGCTCCGTACAGCCATGCCAAACAGACTTCAATTATTTTAACTTTATTTCACAGCCTCATTACGAGTATCCCTCCGACACCACACACATCGGAGGCTTCACTCTAGCCGTTCTCCGATGTATGATGTCCCTTGCAGGATAAACGCACTTAACTTAGATATTATAACATACAGTATATATGATAGTACATTAGATATATTATACGTATATTCGTAAAAACAGACGCATACATACCAAATATAATCAACCAGGATGGAGTATATGGTCGAGCCTTACCAAATTAACCTTGAGTTATACCTGCGCTACACAAATAGGTATTTATCAAGTTATTTATTTTATTTCTAATATTTTCCCAAGTAAAAACCCTGTGTTAGCACGGGCGTAAATTAATTATAACCGTACTCGAAATAACACGCGCCTAGCTGAATCGTCCGACAGCGGGAACGTTAACATAAGGAAACTAATTAGCCTAATTCTAAGGAAAAGGATAAGGTAATTAAATAGACGTACGAGTCGAACCATCCGGCGGCTACGTACCAACTCAAAAGGGAAAGTAATAAATATCAATTACTCATGATCTATCAGTGAACCGTCCGGCACTGGTAGCTCTAAGGAAACGAAATAGCGTACTTCTAAGGCAGAGGTTAAGGTACTTCGATAAACGTACAGATCGAACCGTCCGGCGATCTCGTGCCAACCTCACAAGAGGAATTGTTAATGCATACTAGCCTAATCACAAGTACCAAATAACTTACTCAGAATAATAGTGCGCTCAAAACTAAGTCTGAGAGAAAATATTTAGTACAAGGCTTAGTCACGAAAATCATATTCTGTCAACATGTGCCACAGGTGTTTAATCACGGAGTGTCAAGAATATTTGGAATTCGAATATTAGAGTGGCCAAAATAAGTAGACTGGACATGGTCAAACATTCGGAAGTCATAAGACAAGGTGTTTAAATAGTGGCGTTACGTGGAACCGAACCGTATTATGAATTGTTGTGTGATTTACTAACTTTGAGTAAAAATTTTAACTTTGGCTGGTTTGACTCTATATCGGAAACAAGCGCTGAGCAAATCGAATAGTCACGCAGCCGCGCCATAGAAAATAACAATACGCTGACCTAAATAGTACGCGCGCCAAGGAACAATCAATAATCCCCACCGTCATACTACTGGCCACGCGTACGGACCACACATCTTCGAGTGACGAATCCCGTCCCAATTTTAATCCCAATATCATTAAACTGAGAAGAATTTCAGCATGAAACAAGAAGCCACATAGCCTCGTTAAGATGAGGCTTTATTGACGTAGAATATTGTGAAAAAAAGAATAATATTTTGAAAAAGAAATAATTGTTTATAGACCTATAATACCAATAGCGTGAAGCCACCATTTAAACTTACCACAAAATTTAATGTGACATCGAATTCTGGTAGATTATTACATTATGTAATAATACGGCGAGACGAAAAGTCACATAGTAGATAATATCGAGGCTGAAGTTTGAATTGTTGACCACATTTTTAATGGCTGCTAGCCATAAAGTATAAATTTGTAGGGAGATCCATAAAGTTGTAGCTCAATTTACAGGCAGCATGGATACCGAGAAAGGGTCGCCTTTCGTATTACGATTGTTCGTGAATATGACATTTCTAAAGCTCTAAAACTTGACAGTATATGCTAATTAGCTAATTAATTAGTTAGCTAAATAGTTAATTTTATGTAAATTTTAAACTCACGCCAATTTTCTCCCCTCGCTTTTTGTAATTTATTACGTTTACTAGTTTCAAAATTATTTTTCAAAGTACCTGTTGCTGGGCTCTCCATTCGGCGAAAATTTTGCCATGGGGCATGAACTGGGGGACGATTTTGCCAGGGGGCAGTTTGCCATGATAAAAACGGCTAAAAATCGTGTCAGAAACACTGCCCAAACGCTTTTAATTGAGAGAAAAAGCGGTTTTAAATTTTTGGCTTCAGAAAGGAATTTTAGTACAAATTTTGCTCAAATTTTATGTACTTTGGACCGATCAAAAATAAAAAAACTTGTTAAAATACAATGAACCGGGGGAAGCCCAAAATTTTGCCAGGTATTTTGAATCAGGGGAAACCGAAAAACGCTAGGACCCTTCCCCACCCCTACCCTAACTTGGAGAGCTCAGTATTGATAGAGAGACCGTGCACTGCACTGGGTTTGCTGCACGGCACGCGGAACTATAGGCAGGATGATTTGACACCGAATTGTAAGACATTTTCTGTCAAGCATGCTACGTTATCTGACGCTACTTCGAATATGCCACAATTAATGTGTCAGGTCTCGGATTGTGTGCGACCCATAAATGACGGAGATACAGCTGTGACATGTGGTTGCTGCAAAAAACGGTTCCATCTGAAATGCACCGACATTTCGCACACATTGTACAAAGAAATGCTGAAACTTAAACGGTCAGTTTACTGGTTTTGCGAGTACTGCAGAGATGTTAGCGGAGATCTTTTGGTTAGTGTTAATGATTTGAAAGGGAAAATAAACGCAATTGATACACGAGTTACAGCACTAGAACAAGCCGCACCATTAGCAGATGGTGGTGACGCAGTGATTCGGCGAGCTGTATCCGAAATACACGAAATACATCGTCGTAGTCGAAACCTTATACTGTTTGGCATGCCAACAGGTACGCCTCCGTCTGCCGATTATGACAGCAAGCAAGTTACTAATTTGTTTAAAGCTATTGATGCTCCGACCGATACGGATACAGTTCAGACTATGTTTCGTTTTGGTAAACAAAAACCAGGCAAAGTATTACCCATCAAATTAGTTCTCAAAAACGCTGACATTCGAAATATCATACTCAGTAAAACTAAAAATATCAGGTAAACCCCCTTCAAGGGTTGTTATATCAAACCTGACCTAACACCGTTGCAGCAAAAAGATAAGGCCAAGCTTGTAGGTGAGTACAAAAAGCGTCTTAGTAAAGGGGAATCTGAAAATACGGCGTGGCAAAATCGTTGCAGCGACTGAGGTTGGCATCACGGCCGATGAAGTATTAGTCTTGAGCGACGACGCTCAGCAGTCATCGGGGGACGACGGTGTGTCCAGGGCCTGAGTGTGGCTAGTGCTGCCAACACTTTTGTTTCTTCAAGTTTTAACATTGCATTAAATAATAACGTTTTATCTTCTACTGTTAGTGCTAATTTTAATGTTAATTATGCCGAACATTGTTATAACACTCAGTCGTTTGGAAATTCTGTTGAGAATGATTTGCTTTCTGTTGATAAAAGCTATAATGTTAGTTCTAATGAAAATTGTGTCAAACATGTCTACAAAGTTTTTTCTGGTCCTGCTGAAAAAACATGCTATACTGCTAATACTAATGGACGTATAGGAAATTCAAAAAACATTATTCGTGTTTTTTCTTGCAATTATCGCAGTATTATGAATAAACTGCATCTGTTACATTTAACACTGCATGCGCAACGGTATCCAGAAGTGGTCATGCTGTGCGAGACGTGGGCGTCCCCGGGTATTGGTGACAAAGAGCTAAAGATAAAAAATTATGTCCAATTCCGCTCAAATAGAGCCAATAAACGTGGAGGCGGGGTCCTTATTTATGTAACCAAATGGCTAAACCCTGTTCCGGTATCAGCTATCGATACAACTCAATATGAAGATATTGTGTTTTGTTCGATTCCAACGCTCTACGATAAATCAATACTACTTGGATGTATGTATCGTGCCGACTCAAATTCTACTGCCCAAAATACAGCGTTGTACAATATCATTACAGAAGTGACTTCTCATGGTTTTGATTCTGTTGTGCTTGTCGGTGATCTCAATATGCGTCTTGTTGACTGGATGGATAATATATGGCCACCACCTTGTGATGAATTCATGGATAGCATTATGACGGCAGGCTTGATACAACTTGTCGACAAGCCAACGCGAGAAGAAAATATTTTGGATCTAGTGCTAACCGACAATGACAGTCTTGTCGATAATGTTACTATAGGTTCAGATTTGGGGCGTAGCGACCACTTTTCAGTCTCGTTCAATATTTTATGCAATGTTCATTACATAGCTACTGCCCCTAAGCTGCGTCGCGACTTCAAATATGCAAATTGGGCCGCCATAAATCGTCAACTGCGTCGAGAGTTACCGCTTATTCATATGACAACAGCACGAGATGAAGGAAATGCAATAAGTGATATCATAATTGAAGCAATCGATAACAACATACCGATAGTTTCGGTTCAACCACGGCGGGCGAAACCACAGTGGGCTGACGGCCAGTGCTTGAGGGCGATGTCTGCACAAGCCACGGCACATCGTAGATATCAACGTCGACCATCGGAACATAACTTAGCAAGATATCGTGCAACATGTGATTTAGTAATACAAGAAACAGCTAGAGCTAGGCGGTCTTTTGAGCATAAACTCGCTGCTAATATTAATACTGATCCCAAGACCTTCTGGGCATACACCAGGGACAAGCATTGCGGCTCTTCCTCTCCGGCCGTCGGTCCAATTCGTATCGACAGCAACGGCTACACAACAAACGACAATCAAATTGCTGATGCATTTAGCTCATATTTTGCGTCCGTCTATCAGGTGGAACCTGACGGCCCGCTATCTCGTGTTCCTCGTTGCACCACGGCTGTGCTATCAACAGTAACATTCACCGCAGATAATGTGAAAGAAGCTGTCAAAACTTCAAAACTGTATGCTGCGCCTGGCCCTGATGGCATTAATAACCTCGTACTATACCAATGTATTGACAGCCTAGCGGAACCATTGGCCTCCCTATATCAACGCCTCATGGACTCATCGACCACACCTGATATTTGGTTGTCTGCTCACGTCGCAGCTGTCTACAAAGGCAAGGGGTCACGTTTTGTTGTAGACAATTACAGACCGATAAGTCTAACCTCAGCTGTCAGCAAGATAATGGAAAAATTGGTTGCAATATCACTGCTCCAACACGCCATCACAAATAACATATTCTATAAGTCCCAATTCGGCTTTCTTCAAAAACGCTCAACTGAACTGCAGCTATTGGACTTCATGGACTGGGTTATCGATACTATAAATGGTGGCGATGGCGTTGATGTAATCTACTTAGACCTGCGCAAAGCCTTTGACCGAGTTCCCCATAGAAACTTGATTCGCAAGCTTGAAATGTACGGTATATCGGATCCGCTTTTGTCGTGGATATGGTCCTTCATTAGTGAACGGCGTCAGCGAGTTGTTGTAAATGGTTGCTATAGCGGTTGGACACCTGTCAGCAGCGGGGTCCCCCAAGGATCCGTCCTTGGGCCGTGCCTGTTTCTGTACTATATCAACGACATCGATACATACATTGGGGCCAAGATCTACAAATTTGCAGACGATACAAAAATATGTCGTAGAGTGCACAAAATGCACGCTGACATTGATAATGATGACATGATGACCGATCTGGCTGGTGCAGCACAGTGGGCAGCTGACTCGTTGGTTGAATTCAACGGGTCGAAATGTAGCTGTCTGCATATTGGTCATAACAATCCTAGGTATAATTATAGCATTAACAACACGGCTATTCCTAACAATTCAAGCGAATGTGATCTAGGGGTTTGGGTTATGGACTCGCTGAAATCAAGCAAACACTGTTCCGAGGTAGTCAATAAATGTAATAGCATCATCGGGCTTATACGGCGTCATTTTGTTTATTTGAACATCGTCTCCTTCCTGCGGATCTATAAAGCACTGATTCGACCCCGGCTGGAATATGCTTCAATCAGCTGGTGTCCTCACTACATTCGCGATATACAGTTACTGGAGGGTGTTCAACGGCGTGCCACGAAATTGGTGTCATCCATCTCTCACCTTTCATATGACGATCGATTACAGCGCCTCCGGTTACAAACGCTAGAAACACGACGAATACGAGCTGATTTACTTATGATATATCGGATGGCCCATGGCCTTGTCGATCTGCCGCTATCGCGCTTCTTTGAACCAAACAGTAACAATCTTCGTGGTCATCCTTTAAAACTACGCGCTCGATTCACTCCCCGTCTAAATTGTTCTCGATTTAGCTTTAGCTATCGAACGGTTGATTACTGGAATAGACTACCTATTGGAATCGTTTATGCCCCTAACCTCAAAAAGTTCAAACAATTACTGCACACGTCTCGCTTACTGCCTGACCACTGAATACCGTTGCGCTGCTGCCGCCGTTGTTTGATGCGTTGCAGGTGCGGAAACACCAATCGTTATTCTCGCTCAGCCGACTAACACTCGGCTAGCTGTTGTCCGATGACTACAATATAAGATGATTACCGAACAAAGGCTACCGAATGTGGACAATGGCCGTTCAAAGTACGGATTCAAAAGTACGGTTGTTGCCTGTTGGTAGATGTCGACATACTGAATATAGTTGCGTGATTTTTGAGTATTGTCTAACTAAACTATAGATTATAACAAAAGCATACCGTCATGGACATGAGCTCTAGTACCGTGTACTTCGTCTGGGTCTGAAAACGTCGAACACGTCGTAAAGTTTAATATAATATACAGTGTTAGGTATAGATGGCAGATACGAGCTAGCGTATGGAAAACAGCAGCGAACGATATGAGGTTCAAATCTGCAATAAATATTTCAATTTAAATCAAACATGTATCCATTTTAGCTGGTTGGTGATTGGGACATAAGTTATATATAAAACTGGTAGAACTGCCGATAGTGATGAAGTGGGAGTGGAAGTTATTGAACCGGACTGAGCGAAGCTAGCGGATTTTCCACTCAGGGCGTTAGATAGAAAAATCGTGAAAATATAATTTTTGTCTGTTTCTTTCATTCATAACTGAAAATCTGATGGATGGATTTCGGTATTTTTTGTATTTAATAGCAAAAGAGGCGAGGACGTACCTTTCGTTCAACGCGAGAAGCTCCGACCTTATCAAAATGGCAAAAAATACTTTTTAAGAGTTCTTTATCAGATCTGGCCATGCGGGTATCAGCCATATCACGACGCAAGTTTCCTATCGAAAAATGGCGACCAGCTTTTTTTGCTGCACAATGAGTGCCCATTGATTATCAAGCACGTGGATTGGATACCATGGGTTTGCTATCTAGAGTCCAACCTGACTGTATTATACATTTTCTTTGGGTTTCCAGGGTTTTCTGGCTGACGAACCTGATTTCCAAAATGCAGTGCGTTTACATATGTCTGGTTATGTACTGGGTACAAGGCATCACGAATGGTCTATACACAGGTATTCCGGAAGTTTGAATAAAATGATTTGGTTACGTATGTAGGATCCAGTATGCATATTTTATGCCTTGTCCTGTTTTCAGTGGGTCTAGGGTCAATGAACTCGATTTCCAGATTATAGTCTGTCTTCAGTTGTTGGGTTACCTATTGTGTACAGTTCATAAAAATTGTCTATATAGGCTGAATACAGTGATTTGGTTATCTAGAGTCCAGTGTGCATATTTCAAGGGTCTACAATGGGTTTCGGGTCAAAAAACCCGATTTCCACCATATAGTCTCTCAGTTGTTTGGATACTTATTGCATACATATCATAAAGAATGGTCTATATAGGTTTCCGGATGGCTGAACTTGACGGTGTGGTTATCTAGGGTCTAGAACAAATACCTGACGTGTTGACAGTTATTTTCGATGGGTTTAGGGTCGACAAGGTAGGGTGATATATACATCAAACAAAGCCTGTTACAAATGATTAAACAAAACGATATCTTAAAATGAAACCACGCTCGCTCCGTTTCATCCTCGCTTGCGAGATATTAGTTATAAAATGAATACTGGTAAAGCCGTATACATCGCTGAATGTGCTATTAAGTTTAAAGCAAAATTCAGTCTGGATTATCCAAAAAACATTTGACCTTTTCCCACCCATTATGTGTCACCTAAACACAAATTTGCCAAACCAAACTTAAGATTTCCGTAACCTTGTGAACAGAAACTGGTTATTTTATTGTTAAAGGGTGTGTGAGCGAAAGTATGCTGAAGATGTTAGTATAGCAGTTGAAGCTGTGAATTACTTAACTATAGACGACATGAAGTATGACAGCGAATTTGAACTAGGTGTCAAATTTAGTTTTGGAAACTAAAAATTGCATAGACTTTAGATACCTTGTGGCTCACGTTGCTTCGGGTACGAAAGCCAAATAGCCCAGTGATGGCCGGTAACATTACGGAAGAAGGTTTTTAGAGCTGTTTAACATCTTAACATAGTATTTGCATTGTTTTCACTGTATATAAGCATGTGTTATTAACCATATTGGACGGTGTTGGACCTAGGTTGATAAATTTTGTCACTTTTTCAATCTAGATATATCTTGGTGATTAGAATGTGGCTGTAGGATATCGAAGTTGTTGAGTACGATAAAAGCAAGCACTTGTTTGCGCGGCATGCATCAAACAAGGCAAATGCTAGGAGCCTACAACTTGAGTAACTTTTCTAATTATAATTTTTTTCTTTATGACTTACAACTTTGAAAAGTCCATATTTTTGATCGTTGGTTGGAGGACAAAACAGAGGATTCTACCGTTTTGATATTTGAATAAAATGGTTGTAGTTTTTCCGTTAATGCATTGTAGGCGTATTGTGTAAATGTTGGAACTTTAAAAAGTTTAATTTGAGGCCTTGCAATAGTCACTAGGTGTAGATTAGCCGCACTTGCTCCACTCCTCGCTGCGCGATACATTTTAGATTGTATAATGTTAGAAAATCGCTTAATGTGAACACCGTACTAATTTTGCTGATTTGCTTCAAACTTTGCCCCTTTGCGTGCGTATGCGATTCTCATAAGGTACGTACTCATAATTTTGCACAACGATACGGATCTCGGTTGTATGCCAAAATAAATTCTTGTAAAGTATTTACGGGGTTATTACTTCTGGAATGGGGATTCAGCTAGGCAAGCAGTAATTTGCACTATTTTGTTTTGGTGCTATAACCAAGGGTGAAAGAATTTGCCGTTTAATATTGTTTTCTTCAACTAATACTATGCCAAGAAATCATTCTGCACATTGTCAAATATATGGCCTTGTTTTTGATTGAACTTTAGTACCTATTATTACATGTACTGTGGTCTAAAGTGCAAGGAATGTTCTTAAATTTGTATACGTATAATCAAAAATGGTGACACAAATAAGGCATTCTCATTATACTGGCTTACCCACGGATCCTCGTGGAATAAGGGAGGATCATTTGAGTGGAATACCGATTCAAAATTCAACAGGGGGTCGAATCGTTGGGGGGCACAACTGGAAGCCTTTGCCACCCCTTGTTCCAATTTGTAACAGCAAGTATACCATCGTGCGTTTTCATTGTCACCAGTGTGCTAGTACGTAATGGTTCGTGTATACCCTGCACATCCTTTGTGTTACTAGCGTATATAAATATTTATACTAGCTAAGTATGAAATTCTTTTTAGATTAGTCTGAATATTCGCGAAGGTTGAAAGGTTGAATTCTGCTGTTAAAATCATTGTCCCAACCAAAACGCTGTTAAAATCATTGTCCCAACCAAAACGCTGTTAAAATCATTGTCCCAACCAAAACATTTAAGTCAATTTTCAATTCTACCGAATTTTTCGTTGTCACCCTATTATATATAATTATATCGATCATCTTGTTATTGTAAAGATGTATATGTTTTTGTAAAGCCTAATGTATTTATCATAATTTTTTCAGCGTTGATTACTGCTGCAATTTAAGTACTGCACCTATGGCCAATACGATATCACTTTGGTAAAACGTTTTGAAGTATCTTGAAATTAGTGTATACCTCTATATTTATATGTATATACATGTTACCTAATATAAAACTTTTACTATTAATCCAGTTATCTGAACAATAAACTATTGTATTTTACTCATTTGGAAACATCAATGACACAGCTAAATGTTACGACGACTTCGTCATCAGTATCGTCAACCGCAGCACCAACTGCGAGCTCGTCCTGCACTAACTGTAGTTCAGTATCGTCAACAGCTGGTGTGAGTACAACAGCAGCGTGCCAAAGCAGTCGATTTGCCGCCGGAGCTAATCACGATCCTGTCAGAGCGATAGCTACACTCCGCAGCTCATCGAAGCTTGAATACTTTCGGCAGAAAAACCTCCTAAACCCGTTACGTCGCCGAAGCAACTCAGACCCACCTCCAATTACTCAAGTCGACCCTGGACCTGAATTAGCGCAGCTGCTCGATTTGCCACAGCAAAGCGATATCCCAACAGTGGTTTCACCGACCTTAAGTGAGTAAATAAATTTGGGTTCCTATTTCTGCTGGAGTAGAGGTTTTTTGGCGCAGCGGTGGGGTGACTTCGGTAAGTAGCTGGAAATTATTGTGTAAAAATTGATGTCAGATTTGGCCGTTCATTAGCTTGGCATGAAAAATTGATATCTGTTGATAAGTGTCAAAGCGCCATTTGTAGTCTTGCACCACAGCCAAATCATTCTTCTGCTTGGGTTTAGTAGCGGCGTCGCTTTAGCTGATCACTAACCATGATCTATATATCTGGCGATGCATATCGGGAATAATCACGCCCTCGAATGTCTCAAATTGTGTCCGATACATAATATGTGTCACTGCTTAGATAGATAGATAATGAGTTATTGGGCCATAGAAAACATGCGGAGGCAAATTAATCTTTGCCAATTGCATTAGCCCATTCATATCTGTAATATATAGCAAAGAGAAAATCATTACATTGGCTTGAGATACCTGAGAGGTCGACGGGTGATGCGTTCCTATGTAGGGCGCCTTAGCCTCCATGTATTATGATAAATTTACAAAGTTTCCTGATATCACAGTCTCTCAAGCTACATTTCTTCAGTACTTTATCTCATAGTATTATTCGCCTGTTATCTGCAAAGCGTTCGCAATTGTACAGAAAGTGTTTGATGTTTCATCATTATCACAGTGATCACATTTCTTTTCTTTTATTTTTATTATCTTATGTAGTTGGTAATTTAACCAGCTGTGTCCAGTAATTATTTGAACGCACTGTCGTAGTTTGTCCTTCGAGAGACTTATAAGAAAACTGGCACGTTTATGATCTGCAATACTTATCATGCTCTTCGTCTGCTTACACGCTAGCTCTTGTCTCCATCTTGTGATGAATTTCCTATGTAGCCATGACTGTTCTGGCGATCGGCAAAATAGGTTCAGGCCCAATTGGGCGCTTAGAAGAGCCCGCTCGTGCCAACTCATCAGCCCTTTCATTACCTTCAATATTACTCTGACCAGGTAGCCATACTAACAATACTTTATTCTGTGTGGTCAATTTTTCCAAGCTTGCTTTACATGTCATAACTAGCTTTGACCTAGCTTGATCTGCGCCGAATGCCATAATAGCAGCACGGCTGTCTGTAAATACACAAATTTTCATATTACGAACATTTTTATCCACGACATTATCTACACACATCTTTATCGCATAAATCTCCGCTTGAAACACGGTGCAGTATTGGCCTAAGGAATAGCTATAGCTTTTTGTTCCTTGCAGGAAACCTGCTCCAGCAGATTTAACATCGTTTACCTTCACAAGTGCAACATCCGTATGACATATAATGGTGTTATCCGTACTCTTCCTGATCCATTCTGTTTCCCTCATCCATCCTTCACGACTGGGGAATACAGTGTACCGGCTCATTCTTCCCGCGGCCTGCGATGAAATTTGATCGCAACAACATTTTAAAAATTTTGTTTGAAATTTTCTCTGTTTTTGTTTCATCCTGTAATCCAAACATATGTAATATATCTTATACAATGATCAAGCTCCAATACAACCAAGCAAAAGAAAAGATTGACTAACCCATTTGCCGTGTGAAACGTAAGTAGGGCACATAATTTGAGCAGGAATTTTTCATAATAACCTGCAGGAGTTTGTTAAATCAAAGCCGGGTCGATGCTTGTAGCAGCTATTTTACACATCCAGAAGTCTGTGGAATACGTTTGAATTAAACCGGTCCAACTCGGTAACAGAGTATGGCTTACGCAGAAGTACTTAGGGTATGCTTGACTAACATAAATTGCGTCAAGCACACGCCAGTGCGCTTGTAAACTTGGTAAATCAATTGAAGTAAACTAACGTTATCTGCAACGCAGCTAGAAACTGCTTTCTTGACAATGAACTATATTTATTGAAAAAACTGTGCCAGCAGCATCACACTGTGTCTCATTTATAATTTATAGCATTCTGATTAGAAAGTTGTCATCATTATGATCTAACTGACGGGCACTGTTTGTCCAACGCTAGCCTAAACAGTGTCTCTGACCACTGATCAGAAAATTACCTTCTATCTATTATTTTGTCTTAGAATCATATAAACCAATAATTTTAAGTTTCCTACAGAAGAACATGCAACAAACGTATGTGTAGTAAAGGGAGGCGACTGGAGACAGAGCGAAAGTGTGTACTCTACGCTCCAAGCTTTGTAAGCACATTCGATTTGACGCAGTATACGTAATGGTGTATAGTGGAAGACATTTTTTGCTCTGAATGTCCAAAAACCGACATATTTGATCAATAAATAAACATCATTAGCTTCCTCAGTCTCTTTAAAGTTTCAGAAAGGCAATCATACCATCGCAATATGTACATTAATTTTAATGTAAAAGTTAATTTTAATGCATTTTAAATCCACCATACCTTCATTTTCTTCCATCATCTGTTTTACTATATATAAATTTCGAAGACCAAGTTCCGGTTCCGGTTCCGGTTTAAATGGACGGTTCCGGTTGCTGGTTCCGGTTCCGGTAAATTTCGGTTCCGGTTATTCCCTGGTACTGTGTAAAGTAATAATATTCAAAAATTAATTCAAACAGTGTTAATAGTGATGTGACGCAGTTATGTATTCAAAACCTTTGACCGATCTATAAATTAACACCATAACCATTTCGAACCACAATAGTATTTGTACAAATGCAATACAGTTGATCGTACTAACGCACGTAGAAAATAAATGCACATGCAGCAATAAATTATAACAAAAACCATAAAATAAACAGACGACAAAAGCAACTACAGTAAAGATGACAAAAATAAAAATTATATCTACTGCCAGAAATAGGGGAGTTGAAAGATCTTGATCGCTGTACTATGTACAACAATATTTTTGATACTATGGCGAACCGTAGCCTGGAAAAACTGTCATCGGTTATTGCTTGGACACATCTTTAATCCTAGTACAATTATAGTTCCCTAAACCTGATGACACAGATTGCTCCATCTCATTGCGCTTCTCCTGCAAGCAGAGTTAAATTATGTAGCACCACGGTTACTTAGCACTTTAATATAGCACTATATCTCAGTCACGGAAATGTAGTTCTGCATCATTCCCAAGAGAATCCGTACCAGCTCAGTTTTGTGATCAGTTTGTCACAACGATTATTGGTTCCTCGACGGCTTCGGCATCATGCAGTGACACTGGTCACATTGTAGAAAGAACAAGAAATTCCTGCTGTGAAAATTCGGCTGTTTTTCGCGACATACAAACACAACTGCTCGAGCACGTTCGCTGCTCAAAAGCATGCACAGCCCCAGTTTTAAAATAATTCCTTCATGATTAGTCAAATGCTTTCTAGCTTTAATGCAGACTGGTGTGGGCGAAAGTTCAGCATAAGAATCCTTGAAAACGATCCTCTACACCTTTCAGAATAATAATATTATATATTATAATATTAATATTATTAACTAGTCCCTGGTAAAAAAAATACCACAGTAGGTAACAAACCACGAATAGTCTGCGAGCGCCTTATGGTTCGAAGTTTCGAGCTGTTTCTGTTAAAATCCGTAATCGCTCTCAATTCTAATAACTTATGCTAAGCAGCTGCGCAACAAAACACAAAAATTTAATCGGTGCACTGTTGTTAACGCGCAACCTAATTACGAAAGCCATACTCTTATTATAACTCCCAGCAGCTTCACGCGCGTTGTTAGTCGCAGAGAAAAATAAGGAGATATAAACAAACGCGAAACACAAACGAACGTTACAATGTTCGTTTTGCTAAACGAATGTAAACGCAAACGGAATTTATCATATTTTGTGCGATTTTTTGCGTTCGTTTATGAACCAAC